>CM062811.1:196068075-196313324 GCA_031772625.1 Pinus tabuliformis
TTAACATATGTGTGCAAGAAGAGTGGGGTGACGAACTTGACCTGAGATGACATGGGTTGGTGAGGGTCCCATCGGGCTCTAGATATTTGGGCTACTAAAGTTGTAGAGAAGCGATGTGGAACACCTCCCACCTCCAATGCCATTATTGACTTTGTATATGGATATGAGTGAGGCTAACACCATAAGGACTGAGGTGGAACCAAGAGTGACATAACTCTACCCATCGAGCCATTTCCACCGATGTGAGTTATCGTGCGATAAACATGAGACAAGCATCAACTATATTGACTGATCCAATTACTATCTTGCCACGAAATCCTTTTGCCGCTCACTGCTCACCACCCACTACCTGAGTGTGTTGTGAGTGTGATATGAGCATGCCGATGGAGAGGGATCGACCCTGCCATAGTTCTAGTCGAAACCTTACCACCCCTCTCTGCCTGTCGCCTATGACTTGCCATCTAGTCTTTAGAAGTTATTCATGAAGGAAGAAAGGGGTTCGAAGGAGGGTCACACCAGTTTGATATGACATGGGCCTATGGAACCCATCTAGAATGGGATTTGAATGAAATCACTTGTAATGAGGAAAACCCAAAATATAAGGCGTAGGATTGGTGGGGCCTATGTCCAAGTTGACACAACAAGTACCACAAGGTCCTAACAATGGCCACATGAATGACATGTAGGGTTCCATGATGATGTGGATTCATATTCTGGTGATGTGGTAGTGCCATATGGACTACACATGGATGCCACATAGAAGTATTATGATGACGTGGACCTGCATGATGATGATGACATGAAAGTGACACATGGGCCAAACAAGAGCCATGTGGATGTTGTGCGGCAACTCTATGTTGACACGACACTATGTAATTAGTATAAATTCAGTTGGCCATAACTTTCAATCTAATAGATAAGGATTATATCACCAATTTTTTTTCAATGAGATGTGTAGAAATTCTCACTGTAGATCACCTAATAATGCAATATACTAAAGAAAAATACTTGATTTACTTCTACAAACAAACTTGCAAAAGCTTAATCGATTTTGAGCAAGATCAAATAGAACATATATAACATATGAAGAAGAAATCATACACATGAAACACAGAAGAATACTCTGGGGAAAGCCTCAGCTAAAAACCTTGCTATCTGTATTATCATACAAGTGGAAATATCTCAGGATTACACAAAGCTTTAGCTCACAAGCTATCCAGATCTCAGTACAATCCCTCACTGCTGCTCATAGACAGAATAGACAACACATGCGCCTTCCTTCAGTCCTCCAAGCCTCCTATTTCCTTGCGCAGTCTCTCTTGGGTCCTCTAGCTGCAACTTGCGTGATTCTCACCTCACACACAACACTGACCTCTGAAATAATTGTGCAATACTGAAGGAGTTAATTCCTTCTGCATAGGAAAATTCCTTCAACTGATAGTACAATGCCCCTGTCTTTAATCTCAACTGGGTCTCTGTCTGAACTGACATGCATGAGTTATTTATGAGAGAATATTTAGTTATCTAGAGAACACTAGTTGCATGCATTCATGCATTAACTGACTGAACTCACAATCAGTTCCACAAACTGTTTGGAACTAATTTAACTAGACTTAACTAAGTTAACTGAGCTAACTAATTACAAATCAAATAAAACTCATCATTATCTCCTTAATTAAGGGATAACTTCCTCAATCAAAGGGATAACTATTGCATGTCTTCACAAAGGCTTCATGTTTGATTTTCTCCAACTAATTAACTCAAGATGAATTAATTAATTATTTTTCAAACAACTAGTGAGACTAAATTCGAATTTTAATTCTCAATTTTGATTCAAGGACGAATCAAAATTGGAATATATCCCAAAATGCTATTTATAGCAATGCTATTTTTAGCATTTATATTTTTTTCTATTTCCAACAAAGTTGGAGTATATCTTGAAATGCTATTTATAGCAATGCTATTTTTAGAATTTCTATTTTCAACATTTCTTGTTGCTATTTTCAACATTCCCTCTCAACAAGAAAGGCATTCAAATCAAACCCAATCTTGAACCTTTGGAATGTTCTGCATGCAACACTTCTCTCAAGTGTTGTTGCTCCAACAACTCTAGAAACACAAAAAATATCCAACTTGAATCATAATGATGCCTCTGTCATCAAAGTCTCTAACTGCTATTGCCTCTATCGACTGAAAACTCTGCACCTCTGTGCTCTTCAACATCTAACTGCTCTAGCCTCTGTCACTTTGATCTCTGACTGCATCAATCACACTAATTCCTACTGCTGCATCCATGCTGCTGCTGGTCCAGTCTCCCAACATGCATCTGCACTACACCTCCTCTCATCATGTAGCATCGTGCTGCCCATTGCTGCACTACAGCTCAGTTACTGAGAAGTAAGTAACTAATATCCCAACTGACCTCCCTGTTGGGCTAGAAACACCCTCTGATGCTGGATCTCCCTCTGCTGCTCCGTCCGCATCTGTCTCTACCCACTTAGCTAGTCCTGCTACTCCTCGTTGGGGCTCCCGTAGCAAGGTCTAATCAAAGAGGCTAGGCACCTCAAGGATCCTGCCCCTATTTCAGCCTTCTTAGGACTATCACTTCACATCACCCCACCTCACACCTGGAGGTATGGATGCATGTGATCCCTCTGCCCACTTGGCTCGAAATTTCCCCCTATTGGAGGTCTCTGCATGAGTGGATGCCTCCACTCGATCTCATCTCGACTTCTCCAGTTGTGGCTGCTCCACAACCTCTTGAAGCTGTTTCACCAATTGTGGCTCCTCCACAATTGTGTGAGACTTCTTCTGGCGCTGTATGTTGAGAGGTAGTGTACTCTCCCTCTCAACCACCAAATCTCCAACAACCTTGCTCCTCAAGGCTTTGTATGCATCTTGAACCTCAATAGCATACAGGTTCTTGACTCGTGAACCGATCTGCTTCACCTGTCTCGTGGTGATGTGTCTAAGGAAAACCTTTCCCTTACTGAAGACTACATCATAGCCTTTGTTCTCTAGCATCGTGATTGATACCAAGTTATTCTTCAGTCCTGGCACATACTTCACATCTGTCAAGGTAATGCGAGCTCCATGCTCCCGCTGAAAAGAAACTGTGCCCACTCTTGAACAATATACTTTTCATCATTACCCATCTGTATGAGTATCTTGAGGTCTTTCTCCTCCAAGGTACTGAAGAAAATATTATTGCCGGTCATGTGGAATGAGGATCCATTATAAAGAAACGAACCACAACCCATCATTGATGAAACCATGCATGTGATGAGGGTAAAATCCAATTCAAACTGAGAGGCAAACTGTGCCCACTCTTGAAACACTATACTTTTCATCATTACCCATCTCTATGAGTATCTTGAGGTCTTTCTCCTCCAAGGTACTGAAGAAAATATTATCGCCGGTCATGTGGAATGAGGATCCACTATCAAGAAACAAACCACAACCCATCATTGATGAAACCATGCATGTGATGAGGGTAAAATCCAATTTGAACTGAGAGGCCAATGCCTCACCTTCAAATCCTTCCGAGGATCCCTTCTTGGATTTCTTCAATGGACAATTAGTTGCATAATGGCCCACCTCATGACAATTAAAGCATCTCACTTTAGATTTGTCAATATTCTTCCCTCCATGAGAAGAACTTGATTTGGGATGAGAATCCTTCTCCTTCCCTTTCCTTGCCTTACTCGCTAAGGCACAATTTTATTCATCCTCCTTGGATGAAGAACCATCTCTGGTGCTTCTCCTGATCTCCTCCTGCATCAGATCCGACCACAGTCGTTCCCAATCTAGAAGTTTCTCTCTTCCATTCACTGAGTCCTAGTAGCTATGCCAGCTCTTAGGAAGACCGAGGAGAGCAAGACTCACCATGTCATCATCAGCTATCGTGATTCCTACACTTCCAAGCTCATCCCTACAGGTGGTGAGCTTGTTAAGATATGTAGAGATAGTGTCACCCTTTTCACACTTGATTTTCCGAAGCTTTTCCTTTAGTGCCAGCTTCCTCTGGTCGCTACTGTTCTGATATAGATCCTTCAATGTCTTCCACATTGAAAACGGTGTCTCCTTCCCATGGAGACTCGAGACAATATGGTCTCGAACTCCCTCCAGAAGAATCCTCGTCGCTCTAGCCACACATTTCTTTCATTCTTCCAATTCTTGGGCACCAGCTACTACTGGCTTGGGGACTTCTTAATCAATGAAGTCCTTCAAACCGTTGTCCTCTAATACCACTTCCATGTGATCCTTCCAGGCTATATATTCGAGCTGCCATCTAGGGCATACTCGAGTATCAAATCATTGAACGCAATTGGTGAATTTTGAGATGTGATAAGAGATCGATTCTGTACCTACAATCAAGAAATTCAAAACTTTGAACTTCTCCTTTATTTGTATACTGTTATCCACTTTGATCACCTTTGCTCTGATACCATGTATAAATTCTCACTGTCGATCACCTGATAATGCAATATACTAAACAAAAATACTTGATCTACTTCTACAAAAAAACTTGCGGAAGCATAATCGATTTTGAGAAAGATCAAATAGAACACATATAACAGACGAGGAAGAAATCATACACATGAAACACAGAAGAATACTTTGGGGAAAGCCTCAACTAAAAACCCCGCTATCTGTATTATCATACAAGTGGAAATATCTCAGGATTACACAAAGCTTTAGCTCACAAGCTATCCGACTCTTAGTAAAATCCCTCACTACTGCTCATAGACATAATAGACAACACATGTGCCTTACTTCAATCCTCCAAGCCTCCTATTTCCTTGCGCAGTTTCTCTTGGTTCCTCCAACTGCAACCTGTGTGATTCTCACCTCACACACAACACCGACCTCTGAAATCACTGTGCAATCCTGAAGGAGTTAATTCCTTCTGCATAGGAAAATTCCTCCAACTGATAGTACAATGTCCCTGTCTTTAATCTCAACTGGGTCTCTGTCTGAACTGACATGCATGAGTTATTTATGAGAGAATATTCAGTTATATGGAGAACACTAGTTGCATGCATGCATGCATTATCTAACTGAACTCACAATCAGTTCCACAATCTGTTTGGAACTAATTTAATTGGACTTAACTCAGTTAACTGAGCTAACTAATTATAACTCAAATACAACTCATCCTTAACTTCCTCAATCAAAGGGATAACTGTTGCATGTCTTCACAAAGACTTCATGTTTGATTTTCTCCAACTAATTAACTCAAGATGAATTAATTAATTATTTTTCAAACAGCTAGTGAGACTAAATTCGAATTTTAATTCTCAATTTTGATTCAAGGACAAATAAAAATTGGAATATATCCCGAAATGCTATTTATAGCAATGCTATTTTTAGCATTTCTATTTTTTACTATTTCCAACAGAGTTGGAGTATATCCTGAAATGCTATTTATAGCAATGCTATGTTTAGCATTTCTTGTTGCAATTTTCAACAAGATGAATGTAATTGTGGTATTAGATTTTAATTCCACAAACTTTGAAAAATAAGGATTTTTGTAACCCCATATTCGTAATAGACCTTGGAGGTTAGGTTGGAACAGTAAGGAACACCTTAGACAACCTAATATAGCACAAGGTGGTGGGAGGGAGCATTACATATTATCTTCACAGTCCTTCTGAGTTGTTTCTTTCTTGGTTGCTTACTCTCAGGCTAATTCTTGTGATTTAACCTATTCCTCCTCCATCTTTCTTTGGGCTAGGTCATAACCAATTTTTGAAATAAATTTTGCATAATCCATGCATTATTTTATTTTTCCTTCTATTCCCAAGTCTCTAATTGGTACTTCCATCTAAACCGACAGGATTTGTAATGATTTCTAACTGTTGATTAGATCAAACCAGTGAAATGTTAGATCCCCAAAATATAAAAGGGTTAATGCATGTGCCTCCTCTTTAGCCTTCTTGATGTCCATCAATTTGTAGGATCCCACATGGAATGACATATGTGGAAATATCATCTTCAAGTATCTTGTTGGCTAATAATAATAATCTTTCTGCTGATTCAAATTGAATCACGTGGCACACAAGTATGAAAGGCCAATGACGGTGTAAGCTAGGAAGGATGAGACACCAAACAACTCCCATAAATCAAGAAATTTTATTGAGATCAATCTAAATCTTGTTTACTAGGTGGTAAATATTTTCAAAATAGAATTCCTTCAGTAAAAAAAATATTCAATATGGAAAAAAACAAGGTAACAAGACCCTAAATACCAAAATTTTAGTCAAAGAGATGAGATTTACCTTATGGCTGAGCTATAAAAACCAAGGTGGAAGTGTTTTCCTCCTGAAAGAGTTTTATTGGATGTGTTGCAAATATGGATTGAGTTGCTATTCATAGAGTCAAGGATTGAGAGATTTAGGGAGGCACCGTATTGTTCCTTTTCTTCACTCAAATGGTTGGTTGGACTTGGTTAAAGAAACCCTCTTTTAGTGGCTAGCTCCTCCTCCTTATAAGCTTTATCAACTTGTTTCAATGGGTAAGAAAACCCCAGTGGTGATTTAATAGTTGAGTGATAATCCTTTAAAGGGATAGGGATGAGAACTCGTGCTAGGTCAAGCTTTCTATCGATGGATAAGTTCTCAGTTGAGTGCCATGGAACTAGCCATAATGAATAATAGTCAATCATCTAGTGGTGTAAGGGAGGCCTTTGAATGGTTTTAACATGTTGAGTTTAATTCCATTCTCAAACGATATAGATCTATATTTGGTGGTTAGCCAAGTGTTTTCGTGATATCCTAGGAGCGTAGACATGAACCAAATCACGTGGTGGAAAACTATTTTCTTTTAAATGATTGAGGGTTAAGCCACACTTTTATTGCTTTGAGTCATTATCTTAGTGGTTAGCCAAGTGATATAGTGTTGGATTGACTACCAAGTGAGAAATATCACGTGATCAAGGTGGGCCAATTTGAATGTTAACACTTAATTTTGAACTCTCTTAATGCACCGTAGTGCTCGGTTAATGGCTAGCCTAATGACATGGCGTTGGCTCATTCACCAATCTAGAAATAAGTAATGCAAGGGGGGTTAATTTTGAAGGTGTTTAAATTTAATTTGAGGATTTTTTAAAGTGCCGTAGCACTGGCTTACCCATCAAGGGGGCACTACATAATACACATTTTATCTTGCCAATAAATTCAATGTGTTGCTACTTTTTTTATTAAGGAGGCATTGTAGTGCCAACCTAGTGAATAACCTAGTGTTACACTTGTGAATTTTTTTTTAAAACATGTTTATTATTGAAAATATTGAATTTGTATCACTTGAAGAAGAGTTTAAGGAATATTTCAATGATAATTATCAGTTTAATTTTGCAATTTCAATAAAGAAAATGATTGGTTTCTTTGAGTTACCTCAAAGGGTGAAGTCATTAAGAATCTGCTATAGCGGCTACAACCACCCTCCAAAATTTTTCCTATGCTTCATTTTGGAGCCTCCCTACTAAATCCTAGCAGCTTATCTTACACTTACTTGGGTACTTATTCTTTGATTAAGTTTTATCTTTTTCTTTACAACTTATGTTTTCTTACTTTCCTTGTTGTCTAACCATAAGCTGACCTCTTGAATTAGTTGTAGTCTAGTTCTATCACTGCGTGATGATTTGCTTTATCCTAGACGGAAACCAACCTTGCTCTCAAGAGGTGCATAGTTCAAGCCCACAATGAGCTTCGGCTCCATAATTACGCAGACCTAGCTGGTAGCTTGTCTTCAACTGGGAAACTGCGCAGAGAATGAGAGGCATCCAGAGCCACCCAACCCAGGAATTGCGTAGAAGCATTCCCTCAACAGCTGCCCAATGCATGTGCGAGTGAGTTGCCCAGTTCTCATTAGAACTACACAATTTATCTGTGCATGCATGACATCCTTTCGCAAAAAAGAAAAAATAAAAAAGAGAAAAAATAATCCCTAAAAATAATGATCTATTTTTAGCAGTTGAAGTTACACTTGAGCAATTTTTTGAAACTACCGCCATGTATTGCTTTTTCCTAGACTTTTGGCCTTCGCATCATAAACCTTAAATCAAAAAATTATATTTAATGGGCATTGCTAGAGCTCATTTTCACATTTGATCTTGGAGATCTGGCATTCTTGAGGAGATCTAGGAACCTTCGGCACGGTCGTTGTAAATTTTTCGAGTAAGTCTTGCTTTTCTAGTCTTTTGTTGCTTTTTCTATCGCTTTTGTTTCCTTGGATTGTGAGTGTTGTTTTACCTATTTTATTGAACGATCGCTAGCGTTTTGATTTTTTTTAGCTTTTAGAAGTGTTGTTTTAAGTTTTGCATTTCCTTTCCCAAGTGTTGCATGCATAACCCAATTTTTTCACTAACAGTCGCCATTGCGACGACTCTCTCCAAAAGCTTCATTGTTCCTCTATTTGACTGATACCTACACTTGTTTTGATTGCATGCATCATCATTCACTTAGATCTGCACCAAACATCACTCACACATTTAGATCTTCTCATTTTCATGTTTCCCTTGAGAAGATATAGGTTTCCTTGGTCCGAATCTAGCTCTTCCTGGCATGCACTGTGCATTTCTAGATCTCAAGGCTCTGCCTTGGATCCAGGAATTGCACAGAGGCTGCCAGTGACTAGCTCCTCTGCGCACTATGCAACTCTAGAAGCCAACCCTAGACTCTTGGCCACTAAGATTCCGCAATACACAATCCCAGCCAACACAAGCCAGACTAGATTGTACACTATGCATTTCTAGGAAGCATCACCTCCTCACTGGCAGTTGGGATTGCACAATGCGCAAATCCAGCTGACAGTCACTCACCTCTTAAACTCAGAATGGAATAATCTTTCCCAACAATTGCCCACTTTTTTGCTTGGTCTATCTTGAAGTGCTTTTTATTTCAAGCTAACATTTGCATGCCATGAGTGTCCTCTTTTTCTCCAGATACAATAGTTATTGAGCAAATTTTTAGTAGTACAAGTAAGATGGATTCCAAGAGAGCTACATCAAATGATACTATCGAGAGTAGCACTGGGGATGTAGTTGAATAGGTGTCAATGAACTTGCCAGTGTATGCAAACACACAACTGTACATCGTGAAGGACATGAAGATAACATGGTAAGAAATCAAGGATATCTTTATAGGCAGCTTCAAGGAATATCTAGAAGATTGGTAGGTCTATGTCAACATCCACAAGTCAGGCTTATATATGGTTGCATGCAGGTACCCTGCCTTCCCATGTGCAAACATCATTCAATGGATTGTCTCACATATCGATCCCGAGATGATGACATTTAGCAGTGCTAGTGGAACACAACTTGGTACCTCCAGGACAAAAAACTATCATCAGATGTATCACTCACCACAACCGGTGAACCGCATGGATGCACTTTTCTATACCCCCAACAATAATGTGAACACTAGGGACATCATGAAGAATTGGGTGAGAGGGTCGTCGAAGTTCAGGTTGACAACCAATCATGTTTACAAGAATAAGTCACTCAAAAAGGCCTACCAACTCTTGATCATATTTGCATGCTGATTGTACGGTTAAGAGAGCATGGAGACCTTTTTACAGAATTGGGTGGTTGTGTTGGACCAGTTGGCGAATGAAGGAAGTCCATTCAACTGGTCGGATCTGTTGGCTCTTCAGCTGAAAGTGCATGTGACTAATTCTCGGAATCTACCCAAGGATGAGCAAGTGAGATTCTATATGTCCGCATACCTACTTGATGCAATCTGTGCCCAACATCAGTTTCCTGGCATGGGTTGGACATGGACACCATCAGAGAATGCTATGAACATTTATTATAAGTTTCTTTCTGAGTACATATACCGAGGAGTCATGGTGAGGCTATCTGACCATTTCATCATCCCAGTTTACAAGTTGATCTTTGAGCAAGATCCACCTTTCATGTCCCAAGAAGCGATGCAGACATTACTTAACATTGCAGATTGGTATGCCTCACCTGGTGGCACCTTCATCAAGATGTTTGGTAGAGAGAAGCCTCCAAATGTGCTACCAAGGTTTTCCATGGATAATTTGGTCATGAAAGAGGTTGCATATCACATCTCCATAGGGTTATTAGTAGAAATGCATAGGAGGAAGAAGGCACCATGGCCTGCTCTCCTTTGCAGATTGGATTGTATGAGATCCAGAGCTTGAAGAATGCGGATGCCGAGGCTAAAGACTAAGAAAATTTGAGTTCAAAACCAAGGAATACAATCTATATGATCCCCACTGCATATGCAAAAACCATCATGCGAAGGTGTATTATCCATGGATCCATGGGATGTTTCATTGGGAAGAGGAAGATCCTTGGAGGTATTGTTACAACTTCTCTAGGCTCAATGAACTGATCAACATGGCTATAGAGTGGAAAGATGCTCTGCAGGCAGAAACATCACAGGAAGCACCAATAATAGCAGCAATGAGCTACAAACCGACGCAGGAAAAAGGTAAGAGGAAGATTGTTGAGAACCTGGAGGTTGAGAAAAACTACAAGTTCAGAGAATATCCGCTTGTTGAGAGAGTAGCTTTAGAAGTGGAGGTAAAGAGGCAACAATGCATAAAGAGAGTAGAACAGAGGAAGAGGGAGAAGCAAAGGTTGGAGGATGCAGAAAGGAAGATGTAGGAAACAAAGAGATGTTAGAGAAGTAGAAACATGAATAGGAAGAAGGGAAAGGCACGATGACAAAAAACAATGCCTATACATGTTGAGGATTCAGAACAGCCAGAAGATGAATAAGAGGGTGAGCAGGTGAAGGTTTGAGAAATTGTTCAGCAGAATGAGAAAATGGTTGAAGCAATGTACATGGAGTTGGAATAGGAGCCACAAGACCAAGACACCGACCTCATTCCGAGAACATCCGAGGTCGCCCTTCAGTCTCCACCACCTCCAGAATCAAAACCAGTCCCAAGCAACGAAGGAGAGGTTTTCCTCCTTGATGATGATCTGGTGACGGATGTGTACAATATTTCATTTGATGAGTCACAACAGAGGATTATAAAGGCATAGAGAAAACATCTCCTAGATGATCGCGCATCACCTGCACATATAGAGGAAAGGGTGATTGTGTCCGATGTTAGAAGACATCCAACTTCCATGGCTGATGCCTCTAAGGCTTATGCAAAAGCCATGAGCTCAAGTGTCAAGTTCTTGATAGCAGAGAATGATCAGATGAAATGAACTTTCAAGAGGCCAGGCAGAGGGTGGAACAATCTGCACGATCTGCTATGGAAGAGATGAGAAAATCGATACTTGCTGAAGTATCAACTCTTGAGACCACCATGCAGAAAATTTATGATGTATTGGTCAGTGTGCACAAGGCGATTTTCCATCTGTATAGTTTTTAGCAGTAGTGCATGCAGCTTTCCCAAACTCTCAAGGACATACACACTGCTATTACGCATGTACATGAATGGAAAATGAGGTACAAGGGAGACCCTCTTTACTTGCAGAAGATAATGAAGCCACCGACAGAGCTAGACAAAGTATGGATTCATATGTTGATCCGAAACTATGAGAAACTCCCTCCGCTCATCACTAGCATTGAGGCTTCCTATGCACAATTTTTCAAGAGTCTGGATGTAATGGTGAGGACACATAGGATCCCTTCAATCAGTTCCCTCACCTAAGCCATGTAGAATTTTGTAGAATTTTTCCTACAAATAAGCTAGCTTTGATACCATGCAAAAATTTCCCACTTGTAGATCAACTTGGTAATGCAATGTACTAAAGCAAAACCCTTGATCTACTTCTACAAAAAATTTAGTGGAAGCTTAATCAACCATGAGCAACATCAATAAGAACACATATAACTGATAAGAAGGAATCAATCACACATAACACAGAAAAAATTACACGGGGAAAGCACCTGCCTAAACCCCATCTCTGTATTATCATACAAGTGGAAATATAGTCCGGATTACACAAAGCCTTAGCTTGAAAGCTATCCAACTCTCAGTACAATCCCTCTACTGCTCATAGACAATCAAAGGCTTCTCACAAATCTTCTCCTCTGCCCTCCAAGCCTCATATTTCTATGCATAGGTTTTCCTGGGTCCTCCAGCTGCAACCTGTGTGATTCTCACCTCACGCACAACACTGACCTCTGAAATAACTGCACAAACCTGAAGGAGATAAATCCTCATCATGGATGAGCTTCCTTTATAGGAAAAATATTCATCCAATTGATAGTACACTGTCCCTTCTCTGATCTCAACTGGGTATTTGTCTGAACTAACATGCATGAGTTATTTAAGATATAATATTCAGTTATCTGAAAATACCAGTTGTTACATGCATGCAAGCATTAACAAACTGAATCTCATTAATTTAACAACTTGTTAAATTAATATAACTAGACTTGACTCAATTAACTGAGGCAACTAATTACAACTCATAATTACAACTCATCCTTATCTCTTTAACTGATGGATAAATTCATCAATTAATAGATAAACTGTTGCATGTCCTCACATAGACTTCAAGTTTGTTTTTCCTTAACTAATTAACTCATGGAGATTAATTAATTAATATTTTAAACTGATGTTAATACCAAATTCGTTTTTACTTCCTATAGTTAGACCAGGGACTGCTAAAAATAGGAAGGGACCCAGAAATGCTATTTTTAGAAGATTCTATTTTTAGCAGTTTCACCTCTCACCCAAGGTGGCCAAAATGCTCATTGGCCAAACTGCTATTTTTAGAAGTGATATTTTTAGCAGTTCTATTTTTCGCACTTTCTAAATTTAGCATTTCTTGTTGCACACTTTTCAACAAGCCATTAAGAAGAACCAAGTTCAGCTGGAGGTCGACAATTGCATGGAGCAGTTGATGCGAGAGGCCACCAACGATGACTTGCAGTTGAGTGCAGAAAACATGCAAAGGTACATTGGTGGTCCAACCACACTCTGGACAATGTTGTGCATGCTTCAAGATGAGTTGGACAAAGTTTCTAGAACCATATACCCAGAAGCCATGGAGGCAAGAGTTCGTTTCGAGAAAGACATCACCAAATAGTATGGGGACACCATAGTGCAGTACCAAGCTTGGTATGTTTTCATCATCGAAGACCATCAAGAGGATGCTATTGAGTTGGTCTTTTCCCAAGCTTCTGAGTGATGGTGTTTGTCTTTTTAGCATGACTCAAGCCTATTTTGTCCCGCATGGGTATATGTGGAAATTGTATATTATTTGTAAATACATTGTAAGTGAAATTCCAAGTGTCATTATTGGAATGTGAACAATCACTATGTAATGTAAAGAGTTATTTGTAAAGGAGTTGAAGAGTCATGAGGGTAGTCAAAGAGTCAAAGGGGAATTTCAACGGTCACCCCCCCTTTGCTATAAATAGAACCTCATAACTCATAGAAGGGGCTTTTGGGAGCCAAGATTTTGGCTAGGCTTAGGCTTAGAGAAGGCTTGGGAGTATTGTGACGAGCCTTGGCTTCTCCACAACATAGAGCGAGTACACTTCTTTGGAGGAGCAGGTGGTGTTGACTGTAATGTTCCACTATTGGGGCTAGTGGTTGTCAATGGTGTATGTATGGATGGAACTTTCACTTAATAATATAACTGAGCCAACACGTTTTCATGCATATGTTGTTATTGTAGTTGGACTATTCTGGTTGCTTTAGCAATGTATGTTGTTTAACTTACGCATTTGTGTATGAAATATTTTGTATGCAATTGTATGAATCTTGTTGAAGGCATGTTGTTGGATTAACCCGTCACTTTGGTTTGTGGACTATTCCACTTCCAGCTTGTGATGTCATTCCGCTTGTGTTTTCCTTCCAGGTTGCGTACTATTACATTCTTCGAAGGGGCAGACTCCCTTCCCCTTCAATGTGTTAGAACCCCCCATGCATCTCACTTGACTCGCTGTAAGGTCACACACTTTCTTCCGACCAAAGCTATCATACTTACCTCTGTGCTCTACCGTGGTCAAGGCACTACATTACCACCCATTGCTAGGACTCCTACTCCAAATGGTCTGAAGTCTAGTTGGGACTTCTTACCGGGGAGATCCCCTTGACATTTGGTGGGTCTAGCAGCGTCAACATTTCTAGTGCTAGGAGGAGGGCTAGATGACAAGCTAATCCCTCAATGTTTGTTTTGAATCTCTGAACATCATTCATGACTTACATCACAATCTCAACTCTGACATGTTTTTATCATGCACATGATTTCGAAGTTTCGGAGGATGCCATCATTGTCTTGTCATGAATCAAATACGATGGTGAAGGTGGAATAGCCTTGTTAAGATATGGAGTTTCATTTTGGGGATTTTGTGAGAGGAATGAAATCCCCTAGGACGACATTGCATGTGGGCTGTTTGCTTACAAGTTCAAAAGGCACATTAAGAAATGGTGTCCCACATTGCCCGCAACCTCTATTGACTCTTTTAATGACATGATCAAAGAATTAGGTAATTCTTTCTTCTGTTATGACCATAAAACACTTAATAAAAAAATTCTGGAATTACAAAAAGCACCTCATGAATCTATTGTGCAATTTTTGGAATGCTTCAGTAATCTTGCTTTTCAAATCCCTGAAGATGAAGTTTATTGGAAATTTCTCAAAGAAATATTTCAGTATCTTCTTCACGTATCTGAAAATACACATTAGTTAGAATAATTTGAACCCATCCCAACATACCTTAGTGTTAGAGCTTCCAAATCTAAGACGAATAAGGTCATTGTGACGAGTGACTCTCCGTCCTCTTCTCATCAAACAACTCTAGCTCTGCAAGACGAGGTGGGAGAAGTTGCGAACCAATCTGTTGAACTTTCACCTCCTCCCACCCCACCTGCTTTAGATATCTGCGGATATTTGGACTATGACGCTGTTGGTTGTCATGTGATCTCGTTTTCTCAACCTCCATCCTATGGTTCCTTTGATCCTCCAGATTTCAGTGTCTTTTGTTCATCCGTTCTAGATTCCACATGTGATGTTCACGAGGATCAAGTTGTCGATGGAGTTGGTGTTGAGAAGCCAACCTACGCTATCATTTATGATGAGTATGTGTGGGAATATGAAGAAGAACTTGCATTCAAGGATGACTTCTTTCTGTCCGCACCTCATAAGCTCTATCTTGATATTTTATTTGATTCTTCCACTTCTGATTTTTCTTGTGAAAATTCATATCCATATGTTTCTACTTCCACTCATTCATAGGACACACATGATTTCAGTCCGTCATTTTATTGTGCAGAGGAAAAATATCTATTTCCAAATCCACCCAATCTGTCATATTTCATTTATGGAAATTCTGAGGGTGAAAACTTATGTTTCTCATCAACCCCTTTGTATGATTCGTCAAATCATGAAGATGCCAATGCACATATCGAATTTTTTGATCATGGTTGTCATGATCTTTTTACTCATTCCTTTGATCATGATTTTGATTCACTTACTGTTGATCTTTCTAAGCCCTCGATCTTTGATGATACACCTGCTGATGAAGTGGAGACCCCTCAAGCTATGGAGGCACTTCAACTCGAGCTTATGGTTATGTTAGGTTCTCATAGCCCTGAGGTCTGTTCCACTTTCGATAAAAAATATGTTGAATCACACTAGGTTCATCATCACTCGTTTGCATTGAAAATAAATCTAGTTAACGTATTTCAGATCCTCCACTAGAATCACACAATCCTATCGCTCATGCATTGGAGGAGTCATACGTAGCAAGTTATGTTGCGATATGAAAGTTTTCTTCTTTCTGCATGTTTGCTCATTTGTCAAGGTCGAAAGAGTGTACATGCTTGTCGTCTGCGCATAGTGTGATACAACACCATGATACATCTGTAGAGTGTCTTCCATGTGATTTTACTCTTTTATTTTCTGTGGATGCATTCAAACTTTGAGCATGTTGGTTTTCATTGCTTTATATTTCTTGTTTGTTGGTTTTCTTGAATAGCTTTCTTGTCAACCATGCCTTCACTTACATGGGCCAACCAATGTGTGGGTGGCTTCATTGGAAGTATCACTTCATGTGAATAGGCCCATGCACTATTTATCTTAGGAGTAAGAGTAGTGTTTTCTTTCATGTTTGTGTTTTCTTACATGTTTTTCTTTCACTTACTTGCTTTGATTCATTTTACTTCTGTCCTTTGCTTGTTTTCTTGTTATGCACCCGTAGGATTAGTTTCCCATGAAACCATGTTTGGCTTCTTGAGACAAGCAGGGTGAAATACAAGAGGACTTGTACAACTATCAACATTTTATTATTTTCCTGTTCCCTCTCTTTGTGAAGATCTTGCGTTCTTTCAGTCGATGATACCCTGATGGAAAATATGTTCCTTTCAGAGTGAGTCTTGGTGAAAACACAACACTTTCACTTTTAAATAGTACCACTTACTCTAATTGGTTTTCTATATTCGTTTAACCCTTGTAGACTCATTCAAGGAGAGTAAGGTGAGGGGGAAAACCTTAGCAAGCATGTTAGAGGTATATATAACATCCTTCTATGAAGGGACAACCTCTTCTACTATCAATAAGTCAGGATCCTTCTTCCACCTCATGAAATAAATAAGTGCCTATGCACAGTTCTTTGGAAAATGAAAAATGAAAAAAAGAAGAAGTCAAAATAGGAGGAAGGCTTCCTGCACAGGGAGGTGAAGCAAGTAACTCCATCGGGGTACTATCCAGGTCTGCTGGCAGTGGAGCAACACCAGAGATGAAACTAAAACTACGAAAATCTATACTACTTGCGCCTCAATATACCCATCATCCCTAACCGAAACAAATCAGTTTACTTGTCTTGGTATGTGTGATGTCCGATTAGGAGAATGGTAGGGACTATATATTTAACTCAAGCTAGTGAAGAGGCCAAGACAATCAAAGAATCAAACAATAATTTTGGAAGAGTTAGAATCTCTTACAAGAGACAAGGTCCTTACGAAGAGCTGAAGTTCTACCAGTGTGTCATCAATGTTGTAGCGACTACAACCACCCTCCAAAATTTTGCCTACGCTTCATTTTGGAGCCTCCCTACTAAATCCCAACAGCTTATATTACACTGACACAGGTACTTACACTTTCATTAAGTTTTATATTTTTCTTTATAGCTTGTGTTTGATTACTTGCTTTGTTTCCTAACCACAAGCTAATCTCCTGACTTGGTTGTAATCCGGTTCTAAAACTGCCTTGACAATTTGGGCAATCCTAGAGGGAAACTGACATTTCTCTCAGGAAATGCGTAGTTCAAGCCCACAATGAGCTTCAGCTTCATAATTTCACAGAACCAGTTGGAAACCTGTCTTTAGATGGGAAACTACATAGAGCATGAGAGGCAACCAGAGCCACTTAGCCTAGGAATTGTGTAGAAGGACACCCTCAGCAGCTTCCTGATGCATGTGTCAGTGAGTTGCTCATTTCTCCCTAGAACTGCGCAATTTCTCTGTGCATGCATGGAAACCTTTCTCGAAAAGAAAAAAGAAAAAATAAAAAAAGAATCCCTAAAAAATAGGGATCTATTTTTAGCAGTTGAAGTTATACTTGAGTTATTTTTGTAAACTATTGCCATGTGTCACTTTTTCATAGAATTTTGGCCTTTGCATCATAAACCATTAATCATTCAAATCTATTTAATGGGCACCGCCCTAGATCATTTTCACATTCAATCTTGGAGCTCTGGAATTCCTAAGGAGATCTAGGAACCTTCGGCACGGTCGTCACAAATTTTCTGGGTAAGTCTTGCTTTTCTAGTCTTTTGTTGCTTTTTTTGTTACTTTTGTTTCCTTGGCTTGTGAGAGTGTTGTTTTACCCGTTTTATTGAATGACCACTGAAGTTTTGATTTGTTTTAGCTTGTAGAAGTGTTGTTTTAAGTTTTTCATTGTCTTTCCCAAGTGTTGGATGCATAACCCAATTTTTGCACTAAGAGTCTCCGTTGCGGCGACTCTCACCATAAGCTTCATTGTTATTCTATTTGACTAATTCCTGCACTTGTTTTGATTGCATGCATCATCATTCACTCAGATATGCACCAACCATCACTCACACATTCAAATCTTCTCATTTTCATGTTTCCCTTGGGCAGATATGGGCTTCCTTGGCCTGGATCTAGCTCTTCTCGACATGCACTACACATTTTTGGATCTTAAGGCTCTGCCTTGGCTCCAAGAATTGAGTAGATGTTGCTAGTGACTAGCTCCAACTACGCAATGCATAGCTCCAAGAGCCTTGGCCACTGGGATTGCGCAATGAGTAGTCCCAGCTAGCACAAGCCAGACTAAACTACGCATTGCGCAGTTTCAGTCAGCATCACCTCCTCACTAGTAGCTGGGACTATGCAATGCATAGATCCAATTCACTATCAGTCACATATGAAACCCAGAATGGCACAATATTGCCCAGTAGCTGCCCAGTTTTTTTCTTGGTCTATCTTGAAGTTATTTCAATTTCAAGCTGACATTTTCATGCCATGAGTGTCCTCTCCGTCTCAAGGTACATCAGTTGTTGAGCAGATTTTTAGCAATACAGGTAACATGGAATCCAAGAGAGCTGCTTCAAAAGATACTGTTGAGAGTAGAACTAGGGATGTATTTAAACAGGTGTCAATGAAATTGCTAGTCTATGCATACACAAAGGTGTTCATAGGGAAGGACAAGAAGATAACATGGCAGGAAATCAAGGATATATTTGTAGCTAGCTTCAAGGAAGATCTAAAAGATCAGAAGGTCTATGTCAACATCCACAAGTCAGGCTTATAGAAGGTCGCATGTAGGTACGCCGCTTTCCCATGTGAGGACATCATTCACTGGATTGTCTCACATACCGACCCCGAGACGATGACATCGAGAAATGCTAGTGGAACACAACTTACTACCTTCAGGATGAAAAAATATCATTAGATGTATCACTTACCATAGCTGGTGAAGCACATGGATGAACTTTTAAATACCCAACATCAATGTGAACACTAGAGACATCATGAAGCTTTAGGTGAAAGAGCCATCGAAGTTCAATTCGACACCCAATCATGTTTACAAGACTAAGTCACTAAGAAAGTTCTACCAAATGTTGATCATATTTGCAAGACGATTGTAGGGTCAAGAGAGCATAGAGACCTTTTCGTAGAATTGGGTGGTTGTGTTGGACCACTTGGAAAATGAAGGAAGGCCATTCAACTGGTCAGATTTGTTGGCTCTTCAGTTGAAAGTGCATGTGAATAATTCCCAGAACCTTCCCAAGGATGCGCAAGAGAGATTTTATATGTATGCGTACCTACTTGATGCAATCTGTGCCCAATATGATTTTCCTAGCATGGGTTGGACATGGAAACCATCAGTGTTGGGCGCGGGATCCCCCAAGGGAAGTTTTGGGGCTAAGAGCCCAGATTTTGGTCCAATTTTGTAATTACAATGTAAAGGCTCCACATTTTGTGGGCGCGGAGCACGTAGTTGTTAAAGAGTCATAGGGTTGTCTGCCCTTATTTTGATAATGTAATGTCGGTTGTAGAAGATCTACCCATGGTCCACGTACCATGGGATTGTATAAATAGAGCGAAGCTCTAAGTAGTCAAAGGCATCAAAAAAAATAATACAGAGATGGAATAAGGATGTATGCGAGATAACTTTGGAGTAAAAGTCTAGTTTTGTGTCGTGGTGTAGGAAGAGGCTCTGCAGCTGAGTGCGTAGAGGCCTAGTAGTCCGTAGCTGAGTGCGTAGACCCTGCAGCTAAGTGCGCAGGGCAAGTCGAGTCTGTAATCATATGGAAGTATTAATAAAGAGAAGTTTCTATCAATTCTGCGTCTTTATTTCCTGTTTTATGCATCTGTTATGTTGGGTATGAATTTCACTTCTAGTGCTTATATGATGCATGAATGTGTATAACTATATTGGTTAAGTGAACGTAAGTTAGAATATCTGTTTACGCGAAGATAATTAAGATCTGTTAATAAGATAAGATACTTGGTGTAGTTTGGGAAACATCCAGTTCACTTCCCTAGCAGTGCGAATGCATCTCAGCCCTTGGTTAGAGCTGTGCGAAAGCCATTAGTAGCAGATCGCGAAGGTACTGAAGGGTGGAATAGAGCACAAAGTGACCTGTGCGAAGGCAGGTCTAGTTAGAATAAATCGACATCAAATCCATCTCAAGGGTGCGAAAAATTGGTTCCATCATCCCCCCATACTGCTTCGGGTGAGACTTCAGCTTGCGCTCCACAAGTTGATGCCAAAAGGGCTAGTAGTGTAGGGATTTGTTTGGCTAACTAACTCTGAACCTGGGTCAGGCCCCCATAAGCCAACAATCAGAGAATGCTGTGAGAATTTATTGCAAGTTTATATCTGAGTACAACTACCGAGGAGTCATGGCAAGGCTATCTGATGATTTCATCATCCCAGTTTACAAGTTGATCTTTGAGAAAGATCCACCTTGCATGTCCCAAGAAGCGATGCAGAAATTACTTAAATTTTAGATTGGTATGCCTCACCCAGTGGCACCTTCATCAGGATGTTTGGTGGAGAGAAGCCTCTGCATGTGCTACCAAGGTTTTCCATGGATAAGTTGGTAATGCAAGAGGTTGCATATCACATCTCCAGAGAGTTATCAGCAGGACCGCACATGAGGAAGAAGGCACCATGGACTACTCTTCCTTTGCGGATTGGATTGTACAAGATCCAGAGCTTGAAGGATGTGGATGCCGAGGCCAAGGACTTAGAAAAGTTTGATTTCGGCATCAAGGTCTACAATCCATATCATCCCCACTTCATATGTAAGAACCATTGTGTAAAGGTGTATTATCCATGGATTCATAGGACATTTCATTAGGTAGAGGAAGATCCTTGGAGGTACTATTACAACTCCTCTAGGCTAAATGAATCGGTCAATGTTGGGTCCCTATAATACTAGTGATTCCCCCATTACTATTGTAGTTGTATCCCTTATTAATATTGTTGTGCCCCTATTGTCCCCATATTGTTGTTACTGTGCCCCATAGAATCCCTCTATTGTTATTTTTGTGCCTTTATATTATTATTGTTAGGTTGGCTTGGTTATATTGTGAACCCTTAGACTCCTATATATAGAAAGTAGGTTTTGTCATTTGAATCATCGAAGAATTGTTCATTTGTGTAATGTAAAGGAGGTTTCCCCCTCGAAGAGGCTGAATTCTAAGGCGTTGATCTATCTTTTCTATCTTTTTGTGAGCTGGTTTCATAACATTTGGTATCAGAGCTTTGGATTCTAGGGTTTCGCTACTCCAAATAGGTCATCGTGGCATTTTCACTATAAATTTTTTTCTGAGACATTTCAGAAGCGAAAAAAAAACCATTTGAGATGAAATTGCGCTAAACCTCAGGTCCAAATTTCAGAGCTTTTTGCGCAATATTTGTGGAGATATGGTCTGAGGAAGTTGGTCTTTTTGCAGACTCTTGAATTACATTCCAAACAGGTGACATGGGGAAAATAGTCATAACTTTTGTTTTGAGCATCAGATTTAAATTTCGTAAGAAGTTACAGAAAGAGGACGGACTGTAGTTTCCTGTGTATATTTTTCAGATCCTAAGGTCAAAACAGTGACACGTGGCACTTCATACAAGTTCGCTCTTCTGAAAAGGTATATAATCAGGTCATCTTGGGAGATTGTGCATAACTCTGTCTTAGAGAATCTAAATTCGATCAGACTAGTGGCATTGGAAAGAGGACACAGAGGGGTACTGCAGATCGTAATTTCAGAACTAGATGATCCAAAATTACAGAGATACCTCAGATTCAATATCGAGCTCCTACAAAGTGAAAAAAGGTGTGTATTTTTTTTAAATATTTGCATAAGCTTGGTTTGAAAAATTAGTTTGAAGGAATTCAAAGGGCATAGTGAAGCATTATTATCGATAATTAATGCCCCGAAGAAAGAAAATGGAAACACCTAGTAAACAACCTGAAATCTCTAGCATGACTCATGAAGAAGAGGAAGAAATGCTACATGATATATCAAAATTACGAGACCAAGTGCAACAGATGTCACTCTCACAAAAGCTAATAGAGGCTAAGATAAATGGTGTGGAATCTAAGATAAATGGCATGGAATCTAAGATAAATGGCGTGGAAGATGAGATGAATGGCGTGGAAACTAAGATGGATGGCATGGAAGCTAAGATGGATGGCATGGAAGCTAAGATGGATGGTATGAAAACATTGTTACTAGAAAGGCTTCCTAATGGAAAAAAGGTAGGAGAGGAAACTCATAATGAGAACAAAAGGAATGTTAGTCATGATTTTAAGAATGAAAACATGGAAGAATTGAAGAAAGACATTGAAGGATTGAAGGAAGGTTTGACAAAGTTGCTACAAGAAAGGCTTCTTAATGGCGAAAATGTCGTAGAGGAAACTCATGATGAGAACAAAAGAAATGTTAATCATGATTTCATAGACTCTAACATTGGAACAAAGACCCACCATGTTCCAAAGATCGATATGAGGAGGTTTGATGGCAAGGATCCCGTAACATGGATACTACAGATGGAGCAATTTTTCGATCTCCATAATGTGCAAAACACAGAAAAGGTACGCATTGAAACTTATATTTGGAACCAAACCAGTTTGTATGGTATCAATGGCTTTGCTCTTGTAAACAAATTGAGACTTGGGCAATTTTTACGAAAGAAATGATAGCACATTATGAGGATACAAAAAACAACACTTTTTTTAGCCAATTAATAAACCTCAAACAAAAGGGTTCAATGAAGGAGCACATTGTGGACTTCCAAAAATTGAATATAAGGGTAAAAAATATTCCAAAGGAGTAGAGGATTGATATGTTCATAGGGACTTTAAAGGATAACATCCAACATGACATTCGCCTTTGGGAACCTGCTTCATTGGAGAAGGCATTCAGGTTAGCAAGAAAAATGGAAAGCAAAATTATGGCAACTAGGAAGCCTACCACTCACAACTATAAAGATGGAAGTGTTGTTGCCCCTAGCCTTCCACAACCTATAAGGTTGACACCACAACAATTGGAAGAAAAAGGATCAAAAGGGCTTTGTTACAGTTGTGATAGCAAGTACACTAAAGGTCATAAGTGTGCCGAGAAGAAATTATTCTACATAGATTGTGAAGAGGAGGAAGAAAAGGAACAAGAAATGTCAAAAGAAGAGGATATACTCCAAAAACAAACCCTAGATAAAGAAGAAATGAATTTGACCATATCTTGTAATGCATTGGCTGGAATTACCACTCCTCAAACTATCAAGATAGAAGGACATATCAAGAAGAAAAAGGTAATAGTGTTGATTGATTCAGGATGTACCCACAATTTTATTCATTGTAAGATAGGCAAAGAATTGAATTGCTTCCTATATCCAGCACCAGAGTGTCAAGTAATGGTTGTGAGTGGAGGAACGATAAATTGCTCTGGAAAGTGCCATAATATCAAGCTATCCATGGGAGAATATGTATTGAATAGCCCAATGCTTTCCATTCCAATGGGAGGTGCTGATGTTGTACTAGGAGTCCAATGGCTACAATCCTTGGGTACAATAGCTTTTAATTTTCAAGAACTTTTCATGAAATTTTCTACGGATGGAAAGGAAGTTGAATTAAGGGGTATTGAAGGGAAACCAGGAAAGATAATCAACTCTAACGGTATGACAAAACCTCTAAAAAAGGAACAACGAGGTGTAATTGCA
Organism: Pinus tabuliformis; assembly: GCA_031772625.1. Lineage (NCBI taxonomy): Eukaryota > Viridiplantae > Streptophyta > Pinopsida > Pinales > Pinaceae > Pinus > Pinus tabuliformis. The sequence continues at coordinate 196,091,714 of CM062811.1, forward strand.
CAATTATGTTCGCTAGATGTTCCCACATCGAAATCACCTATTTCTCCAAATCTCCAAAAAGTCTTGGACAATCATTCCAAGGTATTTGAGACTCAAAAAGGTCTCCCACCTATTCGTGATCAAGATCATGCTATTCATTTGATTCTAGGAAGTATTCCTCCAAACATCAGGCCGTACAGATATCATTATGCCCAAAAGAGTGAAATTGAATGTATGGTTGCAGAAATGCTAGAGGCTGGTATAATTCAACCTAGTCAAAGTTCTTTCTCTGCTCCAGTACTATTGGTGCATCAGAAGGATGGATCATGGCGCATGTGTCCGGATTATAGGGAGCTCAACAAGCTCACTATTAAAGATAAATTTCCCATTCCTGTAATTGATGAATTATTGGATGAATTGCATGGATCAATTTACTTTACCAAGTTGGATCTTCGTTCAGGATATCATCAAATCATAATGAAGATTGAAGACATTCCGAAAACAACATTTAGAACTCACGAGGGTCATTATGAATTTTTGGTCATGCCTTTTGGCCTTACCAATGCACCTTCTACATTTCAAGGTTTGATTAATTCCATTTTCAAACCCTTCCTTAGAAAATTTGCGTTAGTATTTTTTGATGATATAATAATCTACAACAAGTCTTGGAAGGATCATGTTGAACATGTTGACAGGGTGCTACAACTATTGGAGGAGAAACAATTATATGTAAAAAGCTCCAAATGTTTCTTTGGAGTACAAGAGGTGGAATATCTGGGTCATATTGTATCTAATGAAGGTGTTAAGGTAGACCCTAGCAAAATTAAAGCCATTAAGGAATGGAAAATCCCCACATCCATAAAGCATTTGCAAGGATTTCTCAAATTGACAGAGTATTATTGCAAGTTTGTTAAGAATTATGGGAGAATAGCAGCACCTCTAACAAAATTATTGAAGAAAGATGAATTTTCATGAACTCCAGAAGCAACAAAGGCCTTCGAACATCTTAAAGAGGAAATGTGCCAAGCATCGGTCTTAGCTATAATGATCTTCACAAAAACCTTTATTGTGGAATATGATGCTTCAGGAAATGGAATTGGTGCTGTTTTAATGCAAGATGAAAGACCCATTGCTTTCAAAATTCGTCCAACCAAGGGAAAGTATTTACACAAAGCTATTTATGAGAAGGAAATGTTGGCAATACTACATGCACTTAAGAAATGGCAACCCTACCTAATGGGAAGACACTTCAAGGTAAAAATGGATCATGATAGCCTTAAATACTTTTTAGAACAAAGATTATCCTCTGAAGAGCAACAAAAATGGGTCACAAATATGTTGGGTTATGACTTTGAAATCATCTACAAAAAAGGGAAGCAAAATGTTGTGGCAGATGCACTCTCAAGAAAGGATGAGGACGTGGAAGCATTGTTGTGCGCCATTTCTATTATCCAACTAGATTGGATAAATGAAGCAAAGGAGGAATGGAAGAATGAAAAAGAAGTGGGGGCACTTATTCGAAAGTTACAACAAGATTTTAGTACATCTAATACATTTAGCTGGAAAAATGATTCATTATGGTACAAAGATCGCCTATACCTCTATAAGAATTCCCAACTCAAACAAAAAATTCTTATGGAATTGCACACTTCTCCCTTAGGAGAGCACTCAAGATTTTTAAAAACATACCACAGGGTTAAGAAAGAATTTTTTTTGGTTGGCCTAAAATCGGATATTCAAAATTTTATGGCGGAATGTTTGGTTTTCCAACAAAATAAAGTTGAAAAAATTAAGACCCCAGGTCTATTACAACCTTTATCCATTCCAAGCCAATGTTGGGAGGAGGTTTCAATGGATTTTATCACAGGTTTACCCAAGTCTGAAGGAAAGAGTGTCATCATGGTGGTAGTTGAAAAACTTACCAAGTATGCACATTTTTGTGCATTATCACATCCATTTAAAGCTAGTACAGTTGCTACTGCATTTATGGAAACAATTCAAAAGCTACATGGAAACCCAAAGATTATTATAAGTGACAGAGATCCCATTTTCACTGGAAATTTTTGGACATAATTATTTTCTTATCTTGGTACTCAGTTAGCTCATAGCTCATCTTATCATCCTCAATATGATGGGCAAATTGATATAGTAAACAAATGTTTGGAAGGATATATTCGTTGCTTTGTATCTGATAAACAAACACAATGGGTCAAATTGTTTCCTCTGGCTGAATGGTGGTATAACACTTCCTTCCATACAGCAGCAAAAATGAACCCATTTATGGCACTTTATGGATATCAGCCACCATCCATCACATCATATTTAAGAGAAAATTCTAAGGTTCAAGTAGTGGAACATCACATCGAGCATCAACAACAAGTTCTCCAACTCTTAAAGGATAACCTCGTGTTGGCGCAGAATAGAATGAAACAACAAGAAGATCAACATAACAACGAAAGAATTTTTGATGTAGGTGACTGGGTATTCCTACGGCTACAACCATATAAACAAATGTCCCTCAAGCAAGCTAAGAAGGATAATAAATTATCACCAAAGTATTATGGTCCGTACAAGGTGTTGCAAAAGATTGGTACTATGGCATACAAATTGGATCTTCCTGCAGCTTCTCGAGTTCAACCAGTTTTCCATGTTTCATGTTTAAAGAAGGTTATAGGTGACAAGCTCCCAGTTCAAACAATATTGCCAAAACTTGATGAGGAAGGAAAAATTATATTGGAACCAGAATCAGTTATAGAAACAAGAACTCGACAACTATGAAATTGATCAATTTCGGAGTATCTCATCAAGTGGAAGAACTTATCCACTAAATATTCCATATTGGAGGATGAGAATTTTATACAAAAGCATCCAGAACTACTCAAGCATTGAGGACAACACTTTTTGAAGGAGAGGGGCATGTTGGGTCCCTATAATACTAGTGATTCCCCCATTACTATTGTAGTTGTATCCCTTATTAATATTGTTGTGCCCCTATTGTCCCCATATTGTTATTACTGTGCCCCATAGAATCCATCTATTGTTATTTTTGTGCCTTTATATTATTATTGTTAGGTCGGCTTGGTTATATTGTGAACCCTAATACTCCTATATATAGAAAGGAGGTTTTTTCATTTGAATCATCGAAGAATTGTTCATTTGTGTAATGTAAAGGAGGTTGCCCCCTCAAAGAGGCTGAATTCTAAGGTGTTGATCTATCTTTTCTATCTTTTTGTGAGCTGGTTTCATAACAACATGGCTATAGAGTGGAAAGATGCTCTGCAAGCAACAACACGACATGAAGAAACAACAAAGAAACAATGAGCAACAAATCGACGTAGGACAAAGGAAAGAGGAATATTTTCAAGAACCTAGAGGCTGAGAAAAGCTGCAAGTTCAGAGAAGATCCTCTCACTGAGAGAGTAGCTTTAGAAGTGGAGGCAAAGAGACAACAACACATAAAGAGAGTAGAATGGAGGAAGAGGGATAAGTAAAGGTTGGAGGATGAAAAAATGAAGTTGTAAGAAATAGAGAAGAATATGAAAGAAGAATAGGAGCTAAGAAGGAGAGAGAGGGAAGTGAAGAAGAAACAAGAACAAGAAGAAGGGAAAGGCGTGATGACAAAACAAACTATGCCTATCTAGGTTGAGGAGTAAGAACAATAAGAAGATGAAGAAGAGGGTGAGTAGGTGTAGGTCCAGGAACTTTCTCATCAGGTTTAGAAAATGGTTGAAGCAACAGACATGGAGTTGGAACAAGAGCCACAACACCAAGACACCGACCTTATGCCAAGAACATCCAAGGTCTCCCCTCAATCTCCACCACCTCCAGAATCAGAACCAATCTTGAGTGAACAAGGAGAGGTTGTCCTCCTTGATGATGATCCAGTGATGGATGTGTACAATCTGTCATTTGATGAGTCATAGTAGAGGATTGTACAGGTGCAAAGAAATCATCTCCCAAATGATCACGTGTCACCTGCACATATGGAGGAAAGGGTGATTGTGTTTGATGTTAGAAGGTATCCAGCTGCCATGGTTGATGCATCTAAGGCTTGTGCAGAAGCCATAAGTTCGAGTGTCAAGTTATTGGTAGCAGAGAATGATCATATGGAAATGGACTTTCAAGAGGCTAGGCAGAGGGTGGAACAATCCATAGGATCTACTATGGAAGAGATGAGAAAAACGATACTTGCTGAATTATCTACTCTTGAGACCACCGTGCAGAAATTTTTTGACGGATTTGTCACCTTGCACAAAGCATTTTCCGTCTATATGGTTTTCAACAACGGTGCATGAAGATTTCCAAAAATCTCAAGGAAATACATGCTACTATTGTGCATGTACATGAATGGACAATGAGGTACATTAGTGGAATGTGAACAATCAATCTGTAATGTAAAGAGTTATTTGTAATGGAGTTGAAGAGTCATGAGGGTAGTCAAAGAGTCAAAGGGGAATGTCAAGGGCCACCCCACCCTTTGTTATAAATAGTGCCTCATAACTCATAGTAGGGGATTTTGGGAGCCAAGATTTTGGTTAGGCTTAGGCTTAGAGAAGGCTTGGGTGTCTTGTGACGAGCCTTGGCTTCTCCACAATGTAGAATGAGTACACTTATTTGGAGGAGCAGGCGATGTTGACTGTATTGTTCCACTATTGGGGCTAGTGGCTATCAATGGTGTATGTATGGATGGAACTTTCACTTGATAATATAACTGAGCCAAAACGTTTTCATGCATATGTTGTTATTGTAGTTGTGACTATTCTGGTTTCTTTAGCAATGTATTTTGTTTAACTTACGCATTTGTGTATGAACTATTTTGTATGAAATTGTATGCATCTTGTTGAAGGCATATTGTTGGATTAACTCATCACTTTGGTTTGTAGACTATTCTGCTTCTAACTTGTGATGTCATTCTGCTCGTGTGTTCCTTTTAGGCTGCGTACTATTATAGGATTCTAAGGGGCACACTTCCTTCCTCTTTCATGTGTTAGAACCCCCCATGCATCTCACTTGACTCACTGCAAGGTTAGACACTTTCTTCTGACCAAAGCTATGATACTTACCTCTGCGCGCTATCGTGGTCAAGGCACTACATTACCACCCACTGTTGGGACTCCTACTCCAAACGGTCTGAGGTCTAGTTGGTACTTCTTACTAGGCAGATCCCTGTTACACTAAAAAATGTCACCTTGACTACTTACAGTTAGTATGGCTCAAATCAACAGTCATGCTACCCTCTTAGGCAAGTCTCATGCCTCTGTTATCCATCTCAAACTCAAAGAAGAGAGAAAGTCTTGTAAAAACTATGTTTATCTCTGGGGTCGCAGGTTCTCTCTAGCCTTACCTGCGGGGACGCAGACCATGTTCACAAAATCTGCGTCCATGGACGCTCTGTATGTTAAGGGACAGGTGCGTCCCTCTGTAAAAGGCAAAATGCGCGAGTTTTATCTTGAAAAAGTTACTTGTGGTTACTTCTAGAACATTCTAGAGGTCGGTTTGATGAAATGGATGCGCCTCCAGTTGGTTCATGTATCTCTATTAAGGGGGAACTTATCCCATCAATAAGGGAGCTATCCCACCCATAGAGGGGGATGATCCCATTGATAGTGGACCTGAATAACCTCTTTACAGCACTATAAATAAAGGCATTGAGCCAGAAGGAGAGGAGGTTGGAGCTATACATTTTCTTTGGGTAAATGCTGCAGGATTTAGGTCTTCCATTAGAGCCTTTGTGAGGAGAGATTGTCTTCACTTGATTCTACTTGGGAGAGGGTGAGCTTTGTCAAAGTAGAGGAAAACCCTTGATGGACCCTGGGAGGAACTTGCACAACACCAAGGCCAGGTTGTAAGAGTTTCTTTGTTTCGTTATTAATACAAACTGGTTTATTTTTCTCAATAGCTTGTGTTAATGAGTTATTTCATGTGTTCCTTGGTCTGCATGTTGAATATATGTTTTATTATATGAAATGCAAGTGCTTGGTAATTGTTTGATTGTTTGTGGTTGCAGGAATTGACTTGAAGGAGGAGCTCATCCGGATCGTCAAGAACGGACTTCAACAACAGCGTTTTGGAATAAGGTAAGCCTAAACACTTGTAGTTTTCATGTTGTAAAAGGTGTATTTAGAGAAAGATCACTCCATTTTGTCTTGTTTGTCATTAGAATGTCTTAGACTTCTAGGAAGGTCAGTCGTGTCCGCACCCTTGACAAATTCCGTGTGACAAATTGGCGACTCCACTGGGGAATCCATTAATGAGAGAGTCTTTTCCTTTATATGAACTTTGCTTTGAGAAAATCATTTTTATTTTCTGGTTTTTGACTGTGAGAATTAGTATTTGGGTGGCTTAGCTTTAGATTTAGTTAGATTTGGTTTTTCTTCATTTTTCCAGAAGGACGCACCCTCTGAGTACTGCACAGTGCGTCTTTGGACGCGCTGTTGCCGTCTGCACAGAGCGGGGCCGCACCTGTGACAACGGGTTGCCTGCGTCTTCCTGTAAAACTTAAGAAAATTCCATTTTTGCTTTAAATTGCTTTTAGATTTTGTTTTTCCTTAGTGTTTTCTGCCCAGATCCTTTAGTACCCTGTCAAGAATTTTCACCTGAACTAGTTTTGTGAGCTTTGAGTGTTTTAGTGGTTTTCAACGAAGTTTAGACCTAGGGTTTGATTTTTGGAAAGGCTTTGTAGTGACTTTGATAGTAGAAAGTTGTCCAGCCTTAGATCTCTCTGGTTAGTCAACCTTCTTAGAAGTCGGGCCTGTCGTAAAGTCTCCTTTTGTGAGCAACTTGCCATTTGAGTTGTTTTGGGTCAAATTTCGAATTGCTTGTTTATAAAGTATTGATTTCCATTTTACAAAAAGAACAAAAAGATTAGAGTTTTGTTTTGGCTAGTTTTTGATTCTGCAATAAGCTAGTCCTTGATTTGATTGTGATCAAGTAAAACACCTTAGAAATAATCATTGTTAGTTTTGGCCTCGTTAAGATTGCTTAGAGTAAATTTGCCTTTAGTTTGCTTATGAGTGCATTTTCATAGATTTTAAGAGTTGTTAAGATTGATTTTTGGTTATATTAGATTTATTTGCTTTATTAAAAGAAAAATACAAAAACATCTTCTTAAAAAGTCTTGTTTCAAGTAGCTTTTTGTTTTCGAAAGAAGAAAAGAGTTTTTTCGTGCATGTAAAGAGAGGTTATGTTTTTATGCTTGGAAAAGACAAACGAATTGTTTCTTTGATTGTCTTCAATTAAGAAGTTGCTTTTATAAAGATTGCATTCTCTCAACTTTTTAGTTAAGCAATTCATCGAAAAAGTAAAGTAGTGGATAAATCATTCTAGGTGCATTTTGTAGTGGTTTCGAGTCGAGTCAACACACCACTGGTTTCACTTCCATCACCTTTTGACTTAAGAAACAACCTTAAAAGTAACGCTTAAATTAAAATCAATCTAGTAATCTTTATTTTTCTAGGGCTCTGAAGCACCAACATAGCTTAGGCTAGGGTCTTGGAGTAGGTGAGTACTTAACTCTCCAAGACTACAAAACCAAACAGATAGTCTATCTTGAGTAGAACAAATCCAATTGTTTCAGTTACATTCTGGGAAAGCTCCTCTTAAAGGAGAAGCACGAGCTCGTGTCCGAACCAGTGAGGGGATCATTCCTCCCTCGTTGGGAACGACGCCAGGCAGTACGTATTACAAACGGTAAACCTCGGATTAACCATTGTCGAGGAGCCAGGGGTCACTTATCGGTAAACCTTGGATTGTTGTCAAGGAGCCGGTAAGGGGATTGGAGCTTGCTACTCTGCCCTTGCGTGCTGTCGGAGTTTAGACTGTTCCCCCAGGTGTAATTGTTGTGATTGGTAACCTTAGTGGCCATAATATCTAGGATTCTACCCAAGGTGACGGTGGAGGGAAGGTCCCACTGTACCTGGAGCAGACGTCGGTTATACTCACTTGGATTTTCTGGGGGGTTCGCTTCACTTCGAGACGGTTAAAGTGGAGGAACTTGGTCCAGTCTATTCATTAAGCAGGTTGCCGGGGTAACTGTTCCACCCACCATTTCTGTACTGAATCCTGCGAGGTTGGGCCTAATCACCAACTAGCGCTTTTGGTCCGGAAGACTACTGTTTGTGTGTGGTTTGACGCTCTAGATTATTTAGGCGTGTGCTTCAAATTTGTTTGCTTCTTTAGAAGACTTTAGGTGGTTTGATTTGAAATTTTTTACTTTGTTTTCGTGTGTTGTAGTTAAAATCTTTAATTGTGGCGGAATTACCGAGACAGTCCCGTAGACTTCGGGGCAAGTCTCCTGAGATTGTTACCGGAATAGATTTGTTAAGAAAACTCCGTAAATCGCGGGGTGAATCTCCTGAAGACATTCCGGGTCATTTAGAAGGGTTAAAGGTCCTTGTAACTCCTCCTAGTGGCAGTAGAGTAGGATCACCTGAAGAAGGAGAATTTTCTTTGGTAGTCCATCCAGATTACCAAAGTTTAGAAACAGGTTACAATCCCGAAGCTGTTACAGTTTCCGAGCTTGCTGGTAGTTTTTCATCTGCCAGTGAAACAGGCGAAGAACCTGAAATTTCCGAACCTGTTACTCCAACTCCTAGTGTTCCTGATTCACCAAGAATAGAAAGAATTATCACCGAAAATCTTCCTGTTGGATTAATTGCTATAGAAGAACTTGTTCCAGAGGAAGAAATAGGCGTTTCTGATTCTGAAGATCTAATTACCCTTGATCTAAGGGAGCGTGAATCCATCTTTTACAGTCCTCCTAGAAGTGAATCTTGGTACCTTGCATTAACCAATTTTTTAGACAACTCAGTAGGTTTTTCTACACCTCGTACTCCGGTTCCACCTAGAGGAATTCATTCTCCTGTAAATATGTCTGGTCAGTCATCTGTGTTTTCACAAAGTCCTGAATCATTTTTACATGGCGGTCCTTCTGTTCCTACTGGGTATCAATCACTTTCTGGTACCTTTGCGGGAGCATCTCCTCAACCCATTGATCATGGGTTATTAGTTGGAAACAGTGGTAATGTACCATTGAGTATAGGTGACATTTATATGATGTCAGGTTCAACTCCCATTAACCAACCTCAAGGTGGCCAATTACCGCCTGGGGGGCAACCTTCGTTAATGCCTGGGGGGCAACCTCAAGGTACTTCATTCGTGACTGGGGGGCAACCTCAAGGGTATCAACCCCAGCCTCAATATGTACCCCAAAGTCAACCTCAGTATCAATATCAACCTCAAGGATGGCAACCTCAAGGGTATCAACCCCAAGGGTATCAACCTCAAGGATACCAACCTCAAGGTCAAGGTCAACCCCAGTATTCGTATTTACCTCAAGGTTATCAACCTACGGGTCAATACCCTGGTCAAGGTTATCAACCACCTCAAGGGCAATCATATGGGACTGCACCTTACAGTTATCAACCCTATCCTCAATACGGCTATGGATCTCAGTATCCTCAACCTGTTACGAGTCAATACCCTGGAATGTTAACATGGGATCCGTCACAGGGTCAACAGATGTCGCAACCAAGTATACAGTCGGTACCTCAAGCAGGACAACCTGCAGTTCCTGGTCCACCCCAGCAACCGCAACCTGTCCAGTCAAGTGTTCAGACCCCTGTAACTTCCGTAGTTACTCAGCCGCCAATTGCACCTGGTACTCCACCTCACACGGCTGCAGCAACTACCGCTTCATCTACCATGCTTACTTCTGGAGTATCGGCAGCTCCGGTTTCTACTGTCCCTGTAACCACTCCTCAGACATCTGTACCGTTGTCTGGACCCACGGTTCAAACCACAGTCCAGATGCCTGCAGGCCAACCTGGTACAAGTACGGTTGTTACTACTCAACCTCAATTTGTTCAACCTCCGTACCAGGGACAGTATCAACCTGGGCAAGCTGCCCAACAACCGGTTTACCAGTATCAACCGTATCCTGGGTACACTTATCAACAACCTCAGCAACCCCAGTACGGTCCGGTTAATCCTGGTTTTCCAGGAGGATATAATATCCCAAATGCGACTCCTGTTCCTAGTTATCCTGGATATCCTCCTCCTGGGGCTGGTATTGTGACTCAGAGTTTTAGAGATCCTAACCGGCAGTTACCGTTTATTGCGACTTTAGATTTACCCGACTTGACGCGCCTAACGAACGATCCAATTCAATATCTTCAGTTCTGGCCGCCAATGCCAAATAAGTTGCCCAGCGATATACCCAAGTTCGAAGGTAAGTCTGGAGAGGATCCGTCTAATCACGTGATGACTTACCACCTCTGGTGTGCATCAAATTCCATCTCAGATGATTCCATCCGCTTACGTCTTTTCCAGCGTACACTCATTGGTCTCGCAGCCAAGTGGTACATTGAGTTACCACGGGCCTCTTTTTACAACTTTAGCCAGTTAGCTACCTCGTTCTTAACTCATTTTCAGTTACCAGTCAGATACGATAATGGTACAGAATTATTAACTTCGCTAAAACAATCGACATCCACGTACATTTCTGATCACATTCATGAGTGGAGACGTCGAAGGAGATTAGTGAAAGTTTTTATCCCGGACCAAATCTTAGCTGAATGGTTTGTCAAATCATTATTACCAAGAATTACTGAAGATGTAGCTAAGGCCGGAGTAGTTACTGAGGAGCAAGTCATTGCTCAGGCACAATACCTTGACTTAGTTTACACTCAGTCGGGTACGTTACACGAGAAAATTCCGGATCTTCCAAAGTCAAACCAAATCGCTGCTGCTCCTTCGGGATCTCATGCCGCTGATGGTATGATTGGTATCGTGACTACGAAGAGTAAGAAGAAGTCTTCCAAGACCTCCAATACTCCAATTATCACTTTGCCTGATTCTCCGACAGGAGAGTCTTCTCCTCCTGAACTTACCGCCGACATTCACGCTGTAGAGTCATCTACGGCCAAATCAAAAAACGGTGGAAAGAAGAAAGGAAAGAAGAAGGCTAAAGCAGACAAGGCTCCAAAGGAGAAAACGGAAAAGTCGGAAACCAATGACGAAAAACGCAAACCTCGATATCCTTGTCTTATTTGTGAAGAAGATCATTTTACGAGAGACTGCCCTCATCGGGCCGAGGTAGTGAAAATAGTCAAAGGTTCTCCCACTCCTGCTGTGTTAAAAAATCCATTTCCAGAGCAGGAGAATAAGATGATAGGTTCTTCTTCGAATGCCAGTGAAGAACCCATTTTGATGATGTCTCATGTCAGGATTGCGACTCGATCGCAAGATTATGGTAGTAAGGCTCCTGTTGATGGTAAGGAAGCAGAATCTTCTCACTCTAACCCATCAACCTCAGCTCCTGGTTCCGATCCACTACAGATCGAAAAACCTAACCCAGACTTAGTGATTAAGCCGCCCGCCAAGGGTGTACTTCGAAGGTCTGCTTTCAATCCACATGCGAGAGCAGCCCAGAATTACAACATTGTTGAAGACTTAGCTGTTTCACCTTCAGCAATGTCGGCACTCGAAGTGCTGCAATCATGTCCAGCGCAACGAAAATTGCTTTTGTCGGCTATTGGAGCTGTCGATGTTCAGGACCCGAACCTAATGATCTTTGATCTAGAAAGTAGTACACCGCGTCTCCCCCATCAAATGGCTTTCCAAATTCCAGTGATAGTCAAAAACAGGCCTATTCATCGGACTGTGATTGATGAGGGAGCTTCTACGTGTATTATGTCGATTCAATGTTGGAGATCGCTTGGTTCTCCTTCGTTGAACCAATCCCCCACCATCCTTAAGGCCTTTGATGGCCGTGGGTTCCGTCCGTTTGGTATTCTACAAGAATTGCCTATAGGGGTCGAAGGTAAAACCGTTAGTCTGGATGTGGAAGTGGTTGATGCCCCTCTAGACTACAACCTTCTTTTGGGTCGAAGTTGGTCATATGCTATGACAGCGGTCGTTTCATCGGTCTTCAGAGTCATTAAGTTTCCACATAACGGTAAGATCGTGACTATTGATCAGCTGACATACTTTTCATCCGACCCAACCTCTTCAGAAACTATCCAGCATGTTGGTAAAACGACAATCCCTTATAGGGACATTGGTGTAGGTTTAGTTAAGGATTCCGGTTTACTGGGAACTTTTCCTCTCCCTCCACTCAATGCAGACCCTTCGTTTGCAACAATTCATATGATCACGTCAGAAAACATTATTTATGATGATCCTTGGTATGTTCCCTCTGACTCTGAGCTAGACTCACTCGGTGATGTTATGCCGTTGAGTCCGTATGAGATTGCTTATGAAGCTCTTATGTCTTTTACCGACTTTCATTCAACCGAACCGACCAAATGAATGTGGTCAGTGAAGAGTCACTTTTCACCTCACCCTTAGAACGGATAACGTTTCCCGAAGAAGTGTCATCTGACGAACAACTTCGCGAAATCCTAAGTGTAGATGATCTACCATGGGAAGATCTCCATCACAGATCTTCGTTTTTACCTAAGGATGATGCATTTGAAAATGATTTTTCATCTATCTTTACCGCTGAATATGTCAAAGACGCTCAGGATCCAACGAAACATTCTGATTCAGAGCTGAATTTAGGGAATATTTCTCGTACTATTCCCATTGATATTTCAGTGAAGCCCGGAATCGAGGAGAACATTCATATAGGTGCCGCATGTACTGAAGAAGAAATCCAAACTTACAAGGCCCTATTCCAAGAATTCCGCGACGTGTTTGCCTGGTCTTACGAGGAAATGCCGGGAATTGATCCTGCCATTGTTGTTCATGAAATCAAAACCTACCCGGATGCTAAACCCATTCGGCAACGGTTGCGTCAGATTCACCCTCGAAAAGCGGCTGCGATTAAAGCAGAAGTCGAAAAGCTGTTGAAAGCAGGTTTCATTTATCCGATCCCGTTAACGGATTGGGTATCGAATATTGTTCCCGTCAATAAAAAACAAGGAACAATAAGAATCTGTATCGACTATAGGGATATCAATCGAGCTTGTCCAAAAGACAACTATCCTACGCCTTATATCGATCAAATATTGATGATTGTGCCGGAAGTGAGATGTTTTCCTTCATGGATGGTTTCTCAGGCTATAATCAAATCAATATTCTACCTGCCGATCAACCAAAAACGGCATTCATTTGTCCATGGGGGACATTTGCTTATTGCAAATTACCTTTTGGACTTAAGAATGCCGGGGCCACTTTTCAACGGGCGATGTCTTATGCATTTCATGACATCAAGCACATTGTGCAACCCTATCTCGATGATTTGCCTGCTCATTCTTTACATCGAGCTGATCACCTTGTCCACCTACGAGCAATCTTTATGAGGTGTAGGCATTATCGAATTCGGTTGAATCCCCACAAGTGTGTTTTCTGTATAGAAACAGGTCGATTGCTGGGATTTGTTGTTTCAAAAGCCGGCATTCGCGTCGATCCCTCGAAAGTCGAGGCTATCATCAAATTGCCTCCTCCTTCGAGTTTGCGCCAACTCCAAAGTTTGCAAGGGAAAGCGAACTTTTTACGCCGATTCATCCCAAACTACGCCGAGGTCACTAAAGGTTTTACACGGTTGTTGAAACAGAACGCACAATTCTTTTGGGACGAGATTGCCCAACAATCTTTTGATGCATTAAAACACGCGTTGACCCATGCACCGTTATTGCATCCTCCCAACTACAACCAGGACTACTTCTTATACCTCGCAGCTTCGCATTCCACCATTGGAATGGTGTTAGTTCAAGAAGATGAATTCAAAGCAGAGCATGTGATATATTATCTTAGTAGAACCTTAAATCCCACTGAGTTAAAATATTCGCATGTGGAGAAATTGGCCCTGGCAGCCGTTCAAGCTGTCCAGCGTTTTCGTCACTACATTCTTCTCCGCAAGACTACAGTTATTTCGGATTGCAACCCTATGATTTATATTTTGACAAAACAACTGCTAGGGGGCAAGTACTCTAAATGGATTGTTATCCTGCAAGAGTTCGACTTGGAGTTCGAGAAGTCCAAGTCTAAGAAATCTTTAGTTTTTGCGGAATTGATGTGTGATTTCCCGAGTGCTGACACAGAGACTGTGGCAGAGGAGTCCATTGCGGACGAATCTTTGTTTCTTATTAGCACTTTAGATCCGTGGTATGGGGATATAATCATCTATCTCCAAACCCAAACCTTTCGGCCTGAAGCTTCCAAGGAAGACCGTCGAAAAATTCGGTTTCGATCCCAGCAATACAGAATTATTGGAGATACACTTTATCGCCGGGGGGCAGACTTAGTTTTTCGACGTTGTTTAACTCACGAAGAGGCTGAGAGAGTTTTGAATGATTGTCACTCTGGAGCATGTGGCGGTCATATGTCTGGGTATGCCACAGCTCAGAAGGTGTTGCGCGCTGGCTATTTCTGGCCGTCTATGTTTAAAGATTGTATCCTTGCTGTCAGAACATGCCACAACTGTCAAGTGTTTGATCGAAAGATGCGCGCTCCACCTGCTCCTCTCCACCCTATAATTGCCGCTGGTCCATTCGCCAAATGGGGCATTGACTTTATTACTTGTAACCCTCACTCGGCCGGGGGGCATGCGTATATCATCCTCGCGGTTGATTATTTTACAAAATGGGCCGAGGCGATGCCTACATTCGACGCAAGCGGCAAGACAGCTGCAGTTTTCGTATTCAATCATATCATAACTAGGTTTGGTGTCCCACAAGCAATCATTACTGACCATGGGAGCCATTTTCGAAACGTCATGATGACTGAGCTTACAAGCCAGCTTGGTTTGCGCCACGATAGCTCTACTCCTTATTATCCGCAAGCCAACGGTTTGGTTGAGTCAATCAACAAAGTTCTAGTCATCATGATTCGACGGATCATTGGTATCCATCGAACGAATTGGCATAACATGTTATTTTCGGCGCTATGGGCATATCGAACTTCAGTGAAAAATTCAACAGGTTTCACCCCTTTCCAGCTAGTTTATGGCTTAGAAGCTGTGTTACCTATTGAATGCGAAATCCCATCACTTCAAATGGCTGTCGAATTACTTCCAGCTACTTCCGAAGAGGAGAAACGGTTATTATACTTGGCTAAATTAGATGAGACTCGACGTGACGCTACTTTAGCTATCGAGACTCACGCGAAACGAATGAAAGCTCAGTACGATAAAAATGTAACCCCTCGAAGTTTTTCGGAAGGAGACCTAGTACTATTATATGATCAAGCTAACGATAAGCTAGGTGCCGGAAAATTCGTTCCCATGTGGCATGGGCCCTACATTGTAAAGCGAAAGCTAGCAAAAGGGGCTTATGAGTTAGTTGATTTTGATGGGGACTCTTTGGGTAAACCCAGAAATGGACTTTACCTAAAGAGGTATTATGCTTAAAATGATGGGTATGGAGAAATTTTTAGATAGGTTAGATTTCCTTTCTAGCTAGCAAGTGTGTTAGTTTAGTCAGTGTGCTTAGCTTAGCGAGTGTGGTTTTTCGTCATTATTCTGGCTTATCTTGGTTTTACTCTTGATATTGTAGATGTCGACGCCTCTCCAAACATACATTGGATTTGCTGATGGTGCTTGTCGTAATACACGGAATATCTCTTCCGCAGCTTGGGTTATCTATTCGCCCTCTGACGAGTTAGTTTCTATGCATGGGGTAAGCCTCGGTCAAACAACGAATAACATTGCAGAATACAGTGCAGTGGTTGAATTATTATCCGAATCTATTTCATTTGGAATTCGACGTTTGATAGTGAGGTTAGATTCTGAACTTGTTGTATTACAGCTTAATAGAGTTTATGCCATTAGAAATCCTGTGTTATTAAGGTTGTTTTTGAGAGTGCGTCTCTTGGAACGTGAATTTGATTACATTGAATATCAACATATTCCAAGGTCTTTGAATACATTAGCAGATGCAATTGCTTCTCGAATGTTGGACAGACATTTACGATAATCATGCAAGTAAATTTAAAAACATTTCATCACATATGTTAAACAAGATAAGCCGGTAATAGTGATATATATAGATAGAAGTGTGTCAAAAAATATATACATCGTCTTCGATCATAGGTTTAAAACACCTTATGATCGGCAAAATGATAGTACAAAAAGTCAAAAATGTCACATGTGACTACAAAAGTGACTAGTCAATCACTGGTGGTGCTCTCTGTACGACACCACTGCGCGGGCTACCTTACGCAAAAATCTCCTAAACGGTCCAGGGACCGCGACTACGAAGCGCTGAAGCCTGATAGGAATGTCGTCCATAGTAGTCTCAGGTATATCTGCCGTGAGACGCTCTAGATCATGCTCCAACTCAGCTAGTACTTCTGCTGTCGCGTCCTGTGGGGCCGGTACCGGTGCAGCTGGATGTAGTCTATCATAAGGCCGGAGGTTGGCTGGACGCTGTGGACCAACATCTGCATTTTGAAAAAGTTTACTATTAGTTTTGAGACGATATATATAAAAAATACAAAAAATACATAACTAGAAAACTTGTGAAAATAAAAAGTACCTCTGTCGTCCCATTGTTCTCCCTGTGGAAGAACCATGTCCGGATCACCTCTGAAATCCATTCCGGCATACGGAAAGTCCTGTATCACAAAAAGCTGGCCCTCTAACCAGTCAAAATAACTATCTGAGAATCGAACTACTGTCGCGCCCTCGTCAGGATGCCGGGCCATCACCGCAACCCATCGTATCAGCTTTGGCTGCCGAGGACCCAAGATATCAACAGTGAGTTGCTGAGGGATCAGCATTGGAATTCTCTCCAAGGCAAAGCTCACGACTATAGGCCCATATCCAAAAGTCTTTAGTCGTCCGTTCTTTGCCTTGGTCAGTTGGCTCTTCATATGAGCCGACACAGCTTCACACCAGTTGAAAATGGTGCCTTGGTAACAGTCAATTGCCATCCGCATTTGGGATCCGGAAGCAATGTGTAAAGCGGCCGCGCCGCAAATTCTGGTAACCGTGAACGCTATGACTTTGAGTTCCGGTAGAGTGATGTGTTTTATCTCTATGCCTTTTGAATGGTGAGCCCCACGTGTGCACCAATCCTCGCGGAGACTATCAAGGGATTGGCCACCCGGCCTAGTCCCCGCAAGACTGAGTTGCTCACCTCTGTTTGGCAAGCCAGTGAGAAAGTATACATCCGAGGGCTCTATCTCGAGCTGGTGCCCTCCTATGTAAAAGCATTGTTCTTGTACGTTCCATCGCTCAACCAGCCATTCCAAGAATCTTACCTGGCCCCTCATGCCCGGTATGGTCCAATATTTGTATAATCCGCATGCTCTTAGGGCATCCAGGGAAGGTTGATGATTTATTGCAGCTTCATCTTCCTCTACATGCTCTCTTTCTCTCCAGTCTAACATGATTAATGCCCTGCATATCAAAAATAGCAATTAGAAATTGATTTGGGAATTTTTGGTGGTTTTTTGAGAGAGTTGGGGTTTTGAAATGCGCGTTTCTCGGAGGACGCACCCCGGCTTTGTAGCACAGGGCGCCCGGACGCAGCTGGCCTGAAGGCGGGCTGCGTCTTCCGACCGTTTTCCCGTATGAGAAAAAGTCGGGGGACGCAGGTCACCCGAAGGGCACCTGCGTCCGCCGAGAGGCGCATTCCAAAACCAAAACCCCCCCAAAAAATGAAACTAAAACCTAAAAATTGATTCTAAACGGATAGAAATGCAGAGTAGGATGTGTAAAATACCTGGATGAGACGGCGTTCGATTCCGACGGTCAGATTTTCCGCAGCGACCACGGGAAGTTTCTTGTCAAAAGCTCCTTTTTCAACCTCAACAGTGAAACGGTAAAAATGACATGGTAAAAGGTCTTTTTATAGGTTTTTTGGATGAATTAGTTCATTTTTTACCATGAAAAGATGTTTTTGAATGTATTTTTGCCTATTTTAAACAGGTATGAGTAATGTGTTGCTTTTGTGCAGGACAAAGGGATTTCGAGAGAAATTGTAATTTTTCACAAACAAAAATATCAGAGTCATCTTTTAAGCCATGAAAAGATCGCCGAGTGTTTCTTTTTCACTCGTTAAAACGGAATTAAAAGACGGTCCCCTTTTAGCTCTTTTCTGACCGCAAAATCAGGAAAAGATTGCCGGGTTTTTGTCGTTTCGAACTCGATAAGGAAATAAAACGACGTGTCCTTGATCGCTTTTTACTTTTCAGGTTAACGACACTATTATGAAAGTACTCCTTGGTCGCAAGATCAAGCGGTTCCCCCAGGTATTATTTTATACTTTTTCGGGCTTGAGGGACACAAATATACGAAAAAGTTCAACGTGGAGTCTTCTTTAGTTTTTTCAGACTCTCTAAAATTGAAAAACGCCGAGTTTCTCCTATACTGGGCTCGTTAAACTTTTACAGTAGAGGACCTGTTCAATTACAAACAGGAACGAACCACTCCTTCCTAGGGTTCGAATTTAAACTAGGTTGGACTCGTCCGAAGGATGAGCTTATAATCAAGCATATGTTATCCTCCTCAAGCTTGTTAAAAATAAAGAGGTACTTGCCAGAAATGGTGGGGGAAAAGAGAGAAGAATGAACCTGTTTGTCACCTTTTGTCTCAGAAGAAACTTTATTACCACTCTTGAACACGACACTTTTCATTCACCTGGGTTGGGAAATCTTTTACCTCACAGTTGACCAAATCACTTTGAAAGTCTTTAACCGGGTTTCGGGGATTAACTTTGAGTTATTCGTCACCAAGCCATCTGTTGTGTCGTTATGTGTTCAAGAGGTCTGCAAGCAAAACTTTCATCTGCAAAATACTTGTCATCCATTTGACCATCCCTGAGTCAGTCCTTACAGCAACATTTCTTCAACTTGAACAATGATTTCGTGTTGCGGGCTTGCCTGCAACGGGTCGCTTTCTATCGACATCGACACATTATCTAGAAAGATGACTTAGGAATCGACAGTACCTTGAAGTCTGCATGCATCAATGGCAGGTTTCTCGCCTTTGACGTCAGTTTACATCATTGACTTTCGATCAAAGGATTCCGTGAAGTGTTCGACATCAAAACATCTATTCACATTTCACGGGTTGTGCTTGGTACTTTGAGAACCATTGACATTACTGGTGGTCTCTCTCACGCTTGTTAACAGTTTACATCATCGACTGGTAATCAAGTGGTTTCTAACATGTTCGACATCGAATCATTTAATCACATGGCTAGAATCGTACCAATTCGGGAAGTAGAAGTGAAGACCCTGGATCTAGTTTCTACCATCCAGGCTGCGAGGAGTTTTGTATTCATTATCTATGTAGACTAATCATAAACAGATGGCTGCGTCCATACTGTGTCTACAAAAGTCTATTAAAATGATGTACTGCAAGATCATTCCTGTATCAGAATAGTTAGTCCATTAGTTAAAGTTTTGAATCTGAGTATGGGAATGCCTACCTCAGTGATGATATAATCTTATCCATGTATTTTGTGTTGAAAATTGCAGGTTCCAACCAGGCCATCCACAAGACAATCCTTGAAATGATAAAGCGCTTCACCCTTCCTAGAATTACAAAACCCTATTCTATTCCAGGCTTCGCACTTTAGGGGGCAATCTGTTACACTAAAAAATGTCACCTTGACTACTTACAGTTAGTATGGCTCAAATCAACAGTCATGCTACCCTCTTAGGCAAGTCTCATGCCTCTGTTATCCATCTCAAACTCAAAGAAGAGAGAAAGTCTTGTAAAAACTATGTTTATCTCTGGGGTCGCAGGTTCTCTCTAGCCTTACCTGCGGGGACGCTGACCATGTTCACAAAATCTGCGTCCATGGACGCTCTGTATGTTAAGGGACAGGTGCGTCCCTCTGTAAAAGGCAAAATGCGCGAGTTTTATCTTGAAAAAGTTACTTGTGGTTACTTCTAGAACATTCTAGAGGTCGGTTTGATGAAATGGATGCGCCTCCAGTTGGTTCATGTATCTCTATTAAGGGGGAACTTATCCCATCAATAAGGGAGCTATCCCACCCATAGAGGGGGATGATCCCATTGATAGTGGACCTGAATAACCTCTTTACAGCACTATAAATAAAGGCATTGAGCCAGAAGGAGAGGAGGTTGGAGCTATACATTTTCTTTGGGTAAATGCTGCAGGATTTAGGTCTTCCATTAGAGCCTTTGTGAGGAGAGATTGTCTTCACTTGATTCTACTTGGGAGAGGGTGAGCTTTGTCAAAGTAGAGGAAAACCCTTGATGGACCCTGGGAGGAACTTGCACAACACCAAGGCCAGGTTGTAAGAGTTTCTTTGTTTCGTTATTAATACAAACTGGTTTATTTTTCTCAATAGCTTGTGTTAATGAGTTATTTCATGTGTTCCTTGGTCTGCATGTTGAATATATGTTTTATTATATGAAATGCAAGTGCTTGGTAATTGTTTGATTGTTTGTGGTTGCAGGAATTGACTTGAAGGAGGAGCTCATCCGGATCGTCAAGAACGGACTTCAACAACAGCGTTTTGGAATAAGGTAAGCCTAAACACTTGTAGTTTTCATGTTGTAAAAGGTGTATTTAGAGAAAGATCACTCCATTTTGTCTTGTTTGTCATTAGAACGTCTTAGACTTCTAGGAAGGTCAGTCGTGTCCGCACCCTTGACAAATTCCGTGTGACAATCCCCTTGACATGTTGGTGGGTCCAACACCATTAAAAAAATCTCTTAGTGCTCCATGTCTCATATAAAAGGACATGTCAAAAAATATATTGGGCACCAAAAATTCAAGGTAGGGAACTCCACTGCAGACTAACAAGAAAGGACAACAAGGAAATTTGGTGTTTTGATTTTTAGAATAGTGGTCCATTCAATCCTTTCAACCAAAAGTATTTGGGAGGAATTGAGGAGGGTGTTGTAACAACTACAACAATATCATATAAATATGGACTACAACAAAAAATAATACATACATCGAGTGGTATGACATATAAATATACCTGATCAATGAAATTAGATGTAACTATGAGTTTGTATTGTTTAGACACCTACACTTTATCATTTTAACATACCCATCCTAACATATATGGTTTTACATGAAGCTTATTTTTAAGTCCCAATGTCTTAACCATTTCTTTAGAAATAAGATTAGCTCGTGAACCACTATCAAAGAGTGTATCAATCATTATATGTTTTGAGACGACTCTAATATGAAATAGTTCACTTCATTTCATTCCATCATGCATATTTTTAGATTTTGAAGAATGAGTACTAGAGATAGAACTAGCAATATAAGATATACCATCTGTCGCCATGTTCGTGATCATGGTTTCATCACATGAATCTGATCCAAGATCTTGTTGGACTGTAGGTGTTCTTCTTATTACCCTTATTGTAATGTGAAAATGTAGGATTCTATCTTTCGTTCTTCACTATAGATGTTCTTTTGACCTTAACCTTTCATTTTTTCTTTCCAACAACTGGTTGAACTAGTTTCTTTAAGAATTTCTCATGGAAATTCTTTCCCCTTGACTCGATGTGAGTAGCTTGGACACAAACTTCATCAATATAAGTTGGGTTCAACGTAAGAATAATATGTCTCAAATAAATATGAAACCCACCAATATACTTCAAAATAGTTTCTTGCATATAAAGATGAATTTACAATGTTAATGCCCCCTTTTGAAACTCTTGAGTATAATCTCACGCGTTTTTTCCTCTACCACATCTTATATTTTTCCAATCCATTAATTCTTGTTACATAGATCTTAATTGATAGAATTACTTCCTTAATTCATATGTACATTCATACAACGAAGATTCCATTTTACCTTTCATATGAACAACTTCTTGAATCTTACTCTCCTACCATATTAGTGCAGTGCCTCCAAGTCAAAGAGTATCTAGCTGAACCTTGGCTCCTTCATATAAAATTCTTTGAACCTTGCAATGGAATTCAATTTGCTTGATCCAATTATCTAGCTTCTTTGCATCAAGTTGGCCATTGTACATTGGAAAATCGAATTTCACATCTAATTTTAACAAAGGTAAATGAGAATTGGATATCTCTAATTGCTCTTCATGAGATGGAAATGGAGGTGGAGAACAAGTAGGAGGATGAGGAATTTGAGGAGGGTTGCCACTAGCTCCTCCATCATTAAGTGGACTTGGGCCTTCTCCATTTTCTCTTTATTCTTTGTACAACTCTTCCACCATTGCTTTCATGTCGAGAAGTCTTGTCAAACTTCCCTTTTAGACTTAGTGATGATTTCTTCCCCTTCAGATTGCATTACTTTTCATGGAAATGTTCATCTTGTATTGATCTCAGGACTAAAATCTTTAAGTGATCCTTCTCTTCGCTTAAGCTTAGACCTATCTAACATTCAACACTTTGCAAATCCTTGATCAAACCTACTCTGATACCAAAATATTAAAGTTCCTTCATATCCATATTTATTAATTAAATTTACTTAAATTTTAATGAGCAATTAAAGGTTGTAGTTGCAGAATAAACATCAATAGAAGGGGAAAATAACAAGAAGTTGTTAATAGATTTCACCCATCATAGGTTGCGTCTTCGGGTCCACTTCAAATGAGCATCCATTCCTTTAAAAATATCCATAAAATTACACCAAAATTCCTTCTTACATCAAAATGATTTGCAACCTTGTTATGTGGACTTCTCCCTCTTGCGAATAAGAGCAATCTCCCTAGACTTCAAAGAAACCTAGTAACAAACAACCAAGCACTGCTACCTCTCTCTAGACTATGATTGACTGAAACATATACTATGATAGAGGCCACATACCATTTAAATGAAATGATTGATGAAGTACCCTTCAAAGATTTCAACCATCCACTCCTCGATGTTTTAGAGATCCTCCCGTCGCTCCCGACAACTTCTCCATGATGTCCTGAAGGAGGTCTACATAGACAGAAAAAAACAAGAGATCAAATCATCCAGTATATAACATAAGGGATAAATTTACTAATTAACTCAACCATGTATCATGAATTGATCAATATGAAATAACAATCTATGTAGGTGATCAAGGAATCCTACAAATTATATCAACTAAGATGTAATTGAGAAAGAACAAATGCCTTTATATTAATAAAATGGAGAATAGCCTTACAACCATGAAGCCTTGATGTTGCAAGTCCCTTCCCACAATCTCTAACCCTCTCCTTGAATGAATAGACTTCAAACCTTATTCCTGCAGCATAAGACTACTTCCAAGAATCCCCCTCAATCCTCAGGATGGGGTTAGATTTGTAGGCCAAGAGTGGGAAGTTTGGGATCCATTTTCCAAGAGATGAGATCCACCAATGGTGGGATAGGGATTCCAAAAAGAGATGGAGTTTCTCCATGATGGGAGGGATCAAGACTGAATAGGCAACCATTTGAAGCTTTTTAGTTGGGATAGATGCTACCAACAATCTTCTAGACTTTACTTTTTATTTTTACAAGTGTTAAGTCATGTTCACAGGTCACAGTGTAAGACATTGTGTACTTATGCACAATTCCTAATGGAGTCCTCTGCGTATGCGCATAAATGGACTAGCGAACTACGCAAGAAGCCAAAAACAGGGTTTTGTACCATGGGATCCATGAATTCCACTTTCTTTGGGATAGTTTGGATTCTAACTTTGTAGGGGAATGCTTTGGGACACATTTAAGGATAACGAAAGATCCAAATCGATGGTCATTTTCTTAATGCAAAAAAATGACGTGTAACAGATTTCCCCATAAAGTGAAAAGTCAGAAAATATATTTGATGACTGAAGTGCTTTATCATGCCAAGGTTTGGGTTAGAGATTGTAGTTGGAGACCTGACACAATCAAACAAACATTACAATGCAATATATAATCATCACTGAGGTAAGATTTCCCATATTTAGAATATAAATGTCTCAAATAACTAGTACATAAATACATCTGAAGATCCATGTGAACATAAGACATAATATGGATGTAACCATAAATGGATCTAATTTTACAATCATGAATATTTAATAACTCAACACAACTTGGATGGATGAATCTAGATCGAGAGTCTTGATCTCCATGTCTCAATCCGTAGTACGAATCTAGCCATGTGAGTGAATGTTTCATAGTCGAACATGGTAGAAACCACTTGATTAATGGTCAATGATGTGAACCGTTAACAAGTGCGAGAGAAACCACCAATAATGACAATACATCTCAAGGTAGTTCCAATACAATCTATGTAGTGTGAATAGATGTGTCGATGTCGAACAATCATAGAATCATTCGATCGAAGGTCAACGATGAGAACCTATCATCGAAGGTGAGAAACCTACCATTAAGGCATGCAAGCCTCAAGGCACTAAACTTTTCTAGATAAACTTCCTAGATAATGATATGAATTCGATAGGAAGTGACCCATTGCAGGAGCGCTTATGACATGAAACTCATGTCAAGTTTTGAAGAATAACAATTTGGAGTAATCCAAGACTTACTCAGGGATGGTCGATGCAACTGAAGGCTATGATTTGAAAAGTAATTTGATAGAGGTTAGACTTATCTTGAACATATCAGAGACACAACATAATGACTTGGAAACATTTGACTCAAATATAATACCCAAACCAACTGAAATATTTCAAAAAGGTATGGTCAATTGAGTGGAAAATGGGATTTCCTAACCTAGACACAAAAGTGACGAAATGTCATGTTCAAAGCGACATAATGTCTTTTACAAATACAAAACAAATATTATTTCACACTTTTCCTCCACCATTACTGACAAGTACCTATTTATTTTTTACAAGCTTGAGGAGGATAACATGTGCTTGTCCTGTAAGCTCATCCTTCAGATGAGTCCTTCGAAGTATTTATAACGAACCCTAAAAAGGGGTGGTTCAGTCTCATCATGCTTAATGAGTCCTGCACTATTTAGAGTTTACAAGTCCTGCACTTTTTAGAGCTTACCAGTCCAGTGAAGGATAACTCGATGTCATTTTCATATTCAAAGAGTTTGAAAAGACATGAAAAGAAAACTCGTTCAATTCTTTCAATGTAAATTTTAATGAGCCCAGAGAAATTAAAGCTCGGTGTTTTTTAGTTACAGGGAGTTAGGAGGAAAACATAAGTTAACTCCACAATGTCCTTTTTCGTATATTTAGTCCCTCAATCCCGTAAAATGGTAAAATAATGCACGAGAGAACTCTATTGACCATGATTAGTCAACGTATGCCTTTTTCGTAAATAGTCTGGTTTAGTCTATAAAAGGGGTAAACTTATACTAAATAGATGGTTGTTCATTTACTTTTACGAGTTCGAACAATCAAGTACTTGAAATTTTTTTCGTGTTTAAGGACTCTGAAAAGGGTGTAAAGATAACTCCCGGGTTTCTATTTTTCGTAAGTTTTAAAAAGTTTGAAAAGGTGATAAAAATATACTCAATACCAAAATGATTCATTTTCCATAAATAACTTATGACTTGCACACTTAAACTCAAAATAATTATCTTTGCTAAAAAATAAAGTGAAAAACATTATAAATTTGGATTTTAAAGGTTAATAGGCAAAAAATGATATTTAAATAGGCATAAAAAACTTAAAAACCCAAAAAAGTAAAAAATATTTACCATTTATGTTTATAACCTTTTGAGACTGATAGAGGTCATTTTCACGAGAAACTTCAGACGCGTATTTCGGGCAAACCGTTGGACGAAATCGTGAACCGTTCTTCGTTTTCATGTTTTTTATTTAGGATTTCACTGTAGATTTGGATTTTTTGGGGAGGGTTTTCAAAATGAAATTCACCCTCGATGTGCGCAGGTTGTCCTTACCATGCCTACGCACATCGGCTGATTTTTACAATATAAAACATGATGTGCATGGTTTCTAAGATGCTAACTGCACACATCCACATTGTTTAGCACATTCAGCTGTGCACAACATCGAGGGCCCAAAAAATAAAATGAAAAACACCCAATTTTCTTGCCAGTTTTTACCATGATTACTTCTAATGATCTTTTATGCTTATTTGGAGGGTTTTGAGATGCAAATATGGAGTGGAGAGAACGTGAACATGAAGAGCAAGACATAACTACTCTAAACCATCTAGAAACCATATAGGCATTGACAAACTGTGGCATATACAAGCTTTTCACCATTCCGATCATGAAAGCCCAGTTAGACTTGCTAGAATGGATGGTGGGAAAGTGGAACGTTCAAGACGAATGTTTCATAGTTGGAGGCCATAGAATTTTAATTGATGTTGATGACATTTACTTCTTGACTAGACTTCCACATCGTGGGGTAGAAATCAATTTATATGGGAATAGTCAAAGTGGCAAAACCAATGTCACCTATCTGATACAACATTGTACTGATGGAGCTGCTCTTAAATATGGGAGAATTGACATTAAAACCATCTCATGGCTTCCTTTGAAATCTATTGGGTTCACTATTACATGGCTATGCAGTAGTGCAACTCCACATTTTCTCAAAAAGGCTCAGATGCAAACTGTCGTAGAGTGTTTGCAACCTACTATATTCAACTGGAGCAAGGATATAGTTTCCAAACTTAGAGGGATGTTACACATTATTTTGTCACACCTCTTGTTCACTTCCTGTCCATACCCTGAAGTGCCAAAATATTGACTATTTTGCAACATATCCATCATGATATAAATAAAAAAGCATCCCTGAAGAATAAAAGGAAAACTACCCTAAATCCATTCTGAAGAAGGTTGCCTAAAAACATAATTTTTGGCATCAAAACATTTTGCTCCACTGCCTACCCATGCTGATGGTAGGTTGCTCAGTTATACACTCGCGCTACCAGCACTAGTTTTCATAGGAAAACCCGTGCTGAACCTCTTCTGGCATATTTTTCCAAAATGGAGGAGAAGCTTCGCTCAGTAGAACCTTCGGGAACAATGAGTTGGATATTTGTTATTATTGATATTGTCGATCTCTCTCATTTGGGCCTCTTAATATTATCATCACAGGCTTTCCCCTTGAGATGTGGACCTTCATCCCTCTTTTGTGGATCCCTAAATCCCTATCCCTTCCTATAAATTCACTCCCTTCCATTCCCAAATGGCTGGTCATTGATTGTTGCATCTCTATGTTGAGATTATGCTTACATGCTATCCATTCTAGCTTGGAGAAGGAGTGCTTGAAGAGCCTTTGCTTGGAATTGGACATCCACCAAAAGGAGGTATCCAAGATCAAGGAATAGGTTGTATGCTTCCCTTTTTAGCTTATTAATATATACATATGATGTTCACTTTCTATAATTGTGTAAATGTTTATGCTATTAGCTTAATGTTCCTTGATCTGTTAAGTAGTTTATGTTTGATGTATGCCATATATGCTCTTGTATCTTGCATACTACTTTTATCTTCCTTGCAGGTACCCAAACGTGCAGAACAACTAAGGAGCGAGGCCTAGAGCGAAAGAGTCAAAGCCATCTCCAAGGATCAAGCAATTAGAATTAGAGCGAGGTAGGTTTCTCCTTCTCTTTGCATTTGTCGAACATAAGCTAGGAAAGTGTATTTTAGTTTGTTAAATTTGTTGCTCGACCTACTCATTGGGCTAGATGGATTGCCTTTGTCCGTAGAGGGGATTTTCCTTCACAAAAAAATAAAGACTCCGTTGGGGAAGCTATAGCATTTTCATCCTCCTTTCTCAAATGATCCCTTGATTAGTTTGACCAACCATTGTGTTCTCAGTTAGTTTGGGTTTCTATAGGTTTACACAATCACTGGTTTCTATATTAGAGTTCTCAGTCTAAGAGTGTTTGTGAAATTCTTTTTCTTTTTTTCCTTATTCCTCGCCCAACGTGCTTTTTTCTCTTAGAGTAATGCTACCAACGCATTTTTTATTAAATAGTCACATTGATCCCTTGTTCAGCTCTAGTTTGGCCATAACAATCACGCTGATCCCTGAGATTGGAAAAAACCTAGGGTTTCTCTATCAAACCCCAGTGTGTCTAAGCCCCTAAGGTCTTGTTTTGTCTTGCATGACTAGAATTTGTTGATGTTTTGATTGATTATCTCATTTTATTAGAAAATTCTTACCTCTTTGAACATTCAAGGGTTTGAATTCAATTGGATTGATTTTAGGGTTTATAGGTCGTTTGATTGTCACTTTCCGCTTGTGAGTGTCTTTGGGTATTTGGTTTGCTGAATGATTAGGTCTGTTCATATGATAAAATCACTTGAAACACTGATTTATATTGGTTTCGGTTTGTCTTGTGCAAAGTTGTTTTTCATCTATACTAGGCCATCTTGCATTTGAAATCCATCTTTTTCATTTATCAAGCATAGATCACATTGTTTGGTTTGCAAACTGAAATGCGTATATTTCCTTATCTATTCAAAAGAGAAAGTGAAAGACATTTTCATTGAGCTCTTTTGAATTTGGTGTTACTTTGATTGATGCCTTATTTTCATTAGGAGTACGTTGAATCAAAATCTTCTTTTTTTAATTTAGTTGAAGCTTAGTTGCATGTGAGCATCTGAAAATAAAAGAGAACATCATATAGATAAAGTGCGTCTTAGTAAAGTAAAAGTAATTTTTGCTTTCAATAGATCACATATTCATTAGTGAAAGTGAAGTTTAGTTTTGCTCTTGCATTTTTCATTTGGAAAAGTTAGTGGAGGCATATTGTTTGATGCATTAATTTCTTGAACTTTATTCCCTAATTAGTATAGAATTCATTGAAATGAGAGGTTTCCTTTTTCTCATATAGTTTCATTCTGGGATTTAGGTGACATCGTTTGAGCCCAAAATTGAAACTTAATTCAAGAAAAAAATTAAAATTTACTAAATTAACCTAAGGACCATTTGGAACTTAACACAAACATTCATAGGTCTAGACAAGAGACGTCTTTCGACATCTATAAACCTAGCAGTTGTCATTAACTACCTGCATTATATCCTAGGGGTGAAAATTCCATTCTAGTACAAAAGTATATTGGAGTTTCTCCAATACTCTTGGGTATATTGGAGGCACTCTAGTATGAAAATTATATGGGAATTCTCTCAGTGAACGATTATGAATTAGACAATCCTAACATGGACTTGTGCTTCCTTTACCATCGAGTATATATTGGGACACCCCACTAGGTTTCTATCCTTTAGCCACAGGTAACTCAGTCAGCCACCTTGTAAATGTGATAAACCGAACACAACATTCGGGGAGATCTACCATTGTGCATTAAGTCCTTGGTTTCAGCTAAGGTGTATATAACAGTTCACGGATGCTTGGTAAACCCTCTTCGCTAGTACACCCTTTTGATTTATTTATTGTTTTTAAGTTCTAAAATTTAACTGCCCACAATTACATGACTTACCTATGTAGTTATCATTGGCCTCATATTTCCTAATTAATAGTAAATTTTAATTGTAAGCTCAAATAAACCACCTCTTATTGTTTTTTAGAAAATGTCATTATGGCTTAACCACCGGGTTCAACTTACATTTCCCCTTCATCATCTGACACTGAAGGGTCATCACAAGGAGTTAGTCCTGAGTTTTCACTGCCACTTGAAGCCCAAGGTCTTGAACTTGGAATTATCCCAAGTATTTAGCCCCATACTTCACCTCCTCCACCTCGAGACTCATCATCTCAAGAATATGATCTAGAAACCCCTAAGAGTCCATAGAGGTTTGTTTTATTCCCTTCGAATATGATTTTTTATCCAGTGGTTATATCTCCTCAACATCCTTATAGTCCATACGATAATCTTAATGTACCTTTGGGGTTATCTCCATGACCATCTCAAATTCCTCCTCGCCAACTATTTCAACCCATGGCTTTAGAAAGTGAGTTTCCAGCCTCTTCTCAAGGTCCTCCAAAAGTCTCATCTACTCATAATCCTGGTGTTAATAATGATTTTGAATATGAATTTCCACCTGAAGGTTATCCATATGTGGGAAGTGTTTCACCTCCACCATCGCCTGAATGTAGTGAGACTTTGTTTCCAACTGGTTATACATCTTTGGCTCAATTGGTTTCAGGTACTCCAAGTGCATCTTCACTTTAGCACAATCACATTCGGTCATCGGGTGCCATGCCTACTTCAGTCCATTTGTTTCAAACCTGGCCTCTCAAATTTTTGTACCGATTTCAGTTTCGTTAGTTCTTGTACAACCGACAGCTATGGTTGGGGCAATTAATGTCCATATAAGTTCCTTAGGTCCTCCATTAAGTGGAAAATATGTACAACCACCTATCCCACCACATGGGGGGAAACAACCACCTCCGCCTAATGCACCTCCTGTTTCAGGTGGAGCTTATGTGGATGTACCTCAAACTCACGCTACTGGACCTAGTCAAAATATTGGAAGTGTACCTTATCTGGTGGATCATCAATTCCATCTAGATTAGGCTAGATCCCATATCAAAAACCTCTTTCAGCTCAGATACCCTACTAGCAACCGTGCCCTCCGTATGGTTCACAACAACCTCAAAATCCACCCTTTACTCAACAAGCATGCCCCCAAATGCAACCTAGTTCAAATCCCTCATTTTGGGCAGATGGTCTAATTCAAGCTGGAACTTATCAGTACCTACCTGGAACTTATCAGTACCAACTTGGAACTTAGCAAATTCCATAGGGAACTTTATAGCAACAACAACCTTATGTACAAAAGGACCTTATATGCAACAAGGGATTTACCAACAACTGTTCCAGCAACAAGTATGACCCTTATAGCAACAAAACCAAACCTTATATCAACAAAATCAACCCTTACAACTAGAAGGTCAACCTCTGTAGTAGCAGGGCCAACAATTTTATCACCAGGGTCAATAGTTGCAATAACAACCTTATAATCATAAGTTGTTTATCCACCTTATGGTTCTCAACGACCCATGGCGGGTCAGTATCAACCTTACCTTAGTCAAAACCCACCTATATGGGGGCAACATCCACCTTTTTATTGTTAGAATACCCCTTAGTGGGGGCAATATCAAGCTCCTTATGGTCAAAATCCACCGCTTTGGGGGCACAACCCATGCCAATAATGATGGAATCCACAAGCTGGGCCTTATCAAAGGCCTCCCATGTCTTTCAATCCACAATTGCCATTTCTGGCAACGTTGGAACTACCAGATGTGTCAAGACTCACTAACAATCCAATACTTCATTCACCGTATTGGCCTTGGGTTCCTACTAAGATTCCTGGCGATTGTACGAAATTCGAAGGAAATTCTAGAGAAGACCCCCAGGCCCACATTATGAATTACCGTTTATGGTGTTCATCCAATTCGTCGGTTGAAGACTCTATTCATCTACATCTTTTCCAGTGAACCTTGATGGGTGCTGCCGCGAAATGGTACATCGAGTTATCTCGAGGTGGCTATCAAGACTTCAATTATTTGGCAATATCATTCCTTACTCACTTCTAGTTACCAGTTCACTATGAAAATGGTACCCATCTTCTTAAGTCCTTGAAACAGAATACTGCTACCCACATCTCTGATCATATCCATGAATGGAGATGTCGATGTCACTGTAGGTTTTAACCCCATACATAAATTACCTGCATATGAATTCTAAAACACAAAAAATAAACAATGCAGAGCATAACACATAAAACACATATACAAAAAGATTTTCCCTTGGATTCCAAAACCGAGACTACCATATTGATTTTTTCATTATGTTCCTTTCAATGTTACAATACATATTTAAACATGTCGAAGCATCCAATACCATGGACCAAAAACAATCATGTCCCAAACCATGGAACGAAAACCATCGCGTCCAAAACCATGTGCGAAAACCATGCAAAAAACCACAGGTAAGTCCGCTTCCCTCAAACCCCCTGGATAGGGTGGGCTGTCATCCCCCCTGTGACCCCCTTACTGCGCAATCGGTGTAATGAAGGGGGGGCTCCACCCCCCTTCTAACCCCCTGGTTAACTATGTAGGTGATTTGGAATTGATCCAAGACAATCAATTAAGGTATTACAAACTCATGTGCATGGATGTGCCTATGTTACTTTATGGAATGGATTAATAAGCTTGCGAAGTACACATACACTGAAGTAGTTAGAGAAAACATAACAGAAAAAATACATAAACACAACAAGTTTAATAAGGAGTTCACCCAACACTCTTGGGCAACGTCTCCTGGTCCAACCTTCAGTGGTGATCTTTCTATTATGTTTTCAAAACATAGTTTTTACAATAGTGAGCTCAATCTGAGTCTCACACAGCCGATATAAATAGTAGGACTGTACTTGGATCCCCCAAGTATCTAGAGTACACGAACTCTCCTTACTGACTCTGTTTGGCTCGATGCTACCTTTTGCTTTTGTAGGTTAGCTTGGCTCCTTCTTTCTGCTCTCAGCTTTCTTTGTCTAACTAACTCTTCCTCTCTCTGCTTCTCTGTCTGTTCGTGGATTTAAAGCCAATATGCTTTCTGACTGTTCGTTTCCGCTTCCTGGCTTTTTGGTTCCCCTGCCTTTGTTCGTTTGAATTCCTCTGTTCTGCATCATCATCACTGTGTAATGCCTCACAGGGAGGTGGCCACCTGTTTTATAACGAACTAAGTGTCAGTTCTCTTGGAAATGTTTGAACAGTCGTTATTTCCGTTTCCTCCAAGATTTCCCACGAAACACGAATCTTTGCCAACTCATCGTCCATGCCGGACTTCAAACCTTATACAACTCGGCCTGTTTACCCCATTGAATCCGGTCATCCATCGGATCGCATTTTCACCGTCGATCTGGAGCCTCCAGATCCTACAGTCTCCGTCCATATTGGGCGGGTAAGTAGCACAACGTTTACCCGTCTGATGTGAGCGGTTTTCTCTCTCTTCTGCCGGATGCGTGGCACCCAGTGTGTGGCATCGGGCGGGACTCGGTTGAAACCGCTTACCGCTCGAAGCCCTTCCGATATCCTGCCGGTTTTTGTGTGGGACCCGCCTCTGACGGAATCGGCGCGATATCCGTACGGTTTTATGACTTTTTGGGTCTGGGTCGCTCGGGGCTTTTCCTTCTCTGAGGGGTTTTCGTGATGATATGCGATTAGCGACGCAACTTGTCGCTAATCGCATACCAGAAACCTCCCCCATTTCTCAAGAAGACCTCTCGCTTTTCCAATTCGTGACAGTGTGCGTTACCATTGGCCAACAGTCTGCGCGCTTGACTGAGGGTCCTCGTTGCTCCACGCACTTGACCGAGGGTCCTCATTGCTCCACGCTGCTCACAAATTACAACTGTTCTGAGGATATTTCTGATAAGCTCGACCTTTGTAAGTCTTTGAAACTTTGGCATGAATTTTTCAGAGTTATGAAAACTTAGAGATTGTTTTAGGATCCAATTCGGATCACGGCCTTCCCACTGAAAATAATCTTTTGGACCACCAAAAGTTGGTTTTTAAGCATCCATCAAGTGAGAGTAGAGATTCCTCACTTGCCCAATTTCTATCCACTTCTCACTGCTTGGTTTTGAACCTTTGAGTCCAATCCTGAGGTACTCAACATCCCCTCTGCATATGGTTCTCACTTTCCTGTCCAGAACTGTATCTTCCTGCAATTCATTAAGATATTCAGGAAAAAGATCATCAATAGAAGGCAATTGACTCTGCTCTTTGGGATCTTCAATTAATGAAGGTTTAAATAGTCTCAAGCTATCTGCATTGACAACTGAGTAGATGTGCATGTAAGCTTGTAAATCAAGGCAAAAAGAATTATCACCAATTTTCTCAAGTATCTGGAAAGGTCCATACCTTATTGGCTTCAGCTTCTTACCTTCACCTTGCATTTGGTCTTTGCTGATATACAACTAGACTTCATCACCAACTTGGAAACTATGTTCCATCCGATGCTTATCATGCCTTGCCTTGTACTTGGCTTGGCTCTTTTCCAGCTGTTCCTGTATTTCCTGGTGAATCTCTTGGATTTGTTCAATGAACTTGGTTGCCTTATCCACATCACTATGTCCATCAACCGCTATGTCTTTACCGAAGACAAAATCCAAGGGAGACCTTGGTGTGAAACCAAAACAGGTCTCAAAAGGAGATCTCTGTGTAGAAGAATGTTTAGCTCGGTTGTAAGCATGCTGCACATAACATAAATGTTCACCCCAAAGCTTGGGATGTTTGCTGAAATAGCCTCTGAGCAACTGGATCACTGTCCTGTTGACCACTTCTGTTTGGCCATCTGTTTGCGGATGAAACACTGTGCTCTTCTTCAGTCTGGTGTCCATCAATTCCTACAAACTTGACCAAAATTTCCCAACAAATCGAGTATCTCGATCAGATACAATGGAAGTGGGTAATCCAAAATGAACCCATACATGCTAAAAGAACAACTTTGCAGTTTGTTCAGCTGTAATCTGTTTGTTACAAGGTATTAAAATACACATTTTGCTAAACCTATCCACAATAACATATAAATAGTCATGACCTTTTCTAGATTTAGGTAGTCCCCCAACAAAGGCCATGGAAATACTTTCCCAAGGATGAGAAGGAATTGGTAATGGAGTGTACAAGCCTAGTTTTCTATTGTTGGGCTTGCTTTTAGCACACATAGTACACCCTCTTACATATCTAGAAACTGTCTCATTCATTTTTGGCCAATAACAAAATCTTTGCAGCTGTGCAACTGTTTTACTTACACCAAAGTGACCTGATATTAGAGAAGTGCGTGCTTCTCAAATTATATTTACTCTTTCAGTTTGTGGAATGCATAACTTTTCAAAATGATACAAAATTTGGTCCTTAACATGATAATCCAATTCTTCTACTTGTTTTCCATGACTTAAAGTTGCATATACATCTTTAAAATCTATATCTTGAGCATATTGTTCAATGTAGCTTTCATGCAATACTGAATTATGCTTAAGTATAGTATATGCATTTATGATTGGTCTGGACAACATATCTGCAACTTTATTGTGTATGCCCTTTTTATATCTGATGACAAGATGAAATTGTTGTAGAAAACCCATCCACCTATAGTGTCTTGATTGCTGCAACTTAATTTGGGAGTGTAAATATTGAAGTGGTTGATGATAAATATGTATAACTGTCTCTTCAACCATTAAATAATGTTTCCACTTTTTCACAGTCTGTACTAATGCATACAATTCCTTATCATATGTGGGATAATTAACTACTGCAGAATTAATTGTCTCAGAATGATAACATATGGGTTTACCGTGTTGCATCAACACCGCTCCCATGGCATAGTCACTGGCATCTGTTTCAAATCCAAATGGTCTTTGAAGACCAGGCAATGCTAGTATTGGTGCTGTACTAATCTTTTATTTTAAGGTGTCGAAGGTTTTCTGTTGTTTTCCTCCCCACTCAAACACCTTGTTCAATCCAGTTAAAGCATGCAAGGGAGCTGCAATCAAGGAAAAGTTAGAAATAAACTTTCTCCAATACTGTGCTTCTACCTTGTGTAGCAGATTTGGGTTTAGGCCAGTTTACAATGACTGCAACCTTAGAGGGATCTATCTTCAATTCACCAACCCCTAGAATATGACCCAAATAATTCAAAGATGTTTTGCTAAATTCACATTTTGAGAGCTTAACATAGAGATTTTCTCTTTTCAAAACATCTAGAGTTTGCTTGACATGCTTTAAATGTTCTTCCCATGTTTTACTAAATATAAGAATGTCATATAAATATACAATGACAAAATCATCAATAAAAGGTCAGAGTACATCATTCATTAGTCTCATGAAAGTAGCAGGAGAATTAGTTAAGTCAAAAGGCATAACCAACCACTCATACAATCCATGCTTTGTTTTGAAAGCAGTCTTCCATGCATCTTGCTTTTCCAATCTGACTTGATGATAGCCACTATGCAAGTCCAACCTGGAAAAATAAACAGCTTCTTTTAACTGATCTAATAGATCATCTATGCAAGGAAGGGGATAACGATTTTTTATCGTTATCTTATTTAGTGCTCGGTAATCAATGCACATTCTCCATGAGCCATCTTTCTTTCTCACCAAGACAATAGGAGACCCACATGGTGATGTGCTAGGTCTTATGAACCCTTTCTCGAGCAGCTCCTGTACTTGCTTCTTGATTTTTGCATTCTCCAAAGCGGACAACCTGTACATTCCAATGTTAGGCAATGGAGCATCCTGCTGCAAATTAATATCATGTACTATTTCCTTTTTGGGTGGCAGACCTTTAGGTTCTTGAAATAGTATATCATATTCTGAAACAACATTTTCTAAATCAACTTGTTGTTTAACATTACAGCCCTCGAATACATTGGTTTTATTAGGTTTATTTTCATTTACAACCATCAGTAAAAATTGTTTTCATGAATTTACAATTCTTTTCATCTGCCCTAAGTTTATGAGAGTATAATTATTCTTGAGTTTATGAGCTCTTACAATATATTCGATTCCATCTTTAACGAGTTGATACTTGTTTTCAGCTCTATAGAAAATAGCTTTCCTATCATACAAGTAAGGACTTCCTAAAAAAATTCCACATATATCCAAAGGAACTATATCTAACTCAACCTCATCTACAAATGCTGACCCAAAAGAAAACTTAAGTTTACATTGTCTAGTCACTTGTAGCTTTGCTTTATCACATAACCAACCTAATGGATATGGCTTCTTGTGAGGTGTGGTTAGTAATCCCAGCTTCTTTACAATTTCTTCAGAAATTAGATTTACTTGTGAGTCACTATCAAACAAAGTATCAATATTTTGATGATTGGAAATAACTCGAATATGAAAAAGCTCATGCCTTTTCCTCTCATTTTCTTCATTATCAGTAGATTGTGCATAATTACTAGTAGATGCTTTAGAATTTTTACCTTTTATACTTGTGGCTGCGATTGTCGTTTCATCTCCTGAGTCTGACCCCAAATCCTTTTGAATAGCTGCAACAACCTTCTTATTTTTTTCCCTCGAACTTCTTGGGTCTCAGCTCCGGATGCATAATCCAGCAATGTTCATCATCATGTCCATCCTTCTTGCAGTGAGTGCATGAAGGCTTGGTCTTTTGTACAAAATTTGTCTTCCTCTCTTTCCATTTCTGTTTTCTCTTCTCCTTATTCTTGCTTGCAGTGGGTTTTGATGATCCCCCAACTTCTGGGTTCACATTCTTGCCTCTAGCCTCTAGATGTGTAGCCTGAATAGATACCTCATCTATGCTAGCGGGATTAAAAATGAGAATGGTATGTCTTAAATAACTATGTAGACCACCTATATACTTTAGCAAATTTTCAGGTGAGTCCAAAGAAATGCCTAGAACCAAAGCTCTTTTCCTAACTTCTTGGGTGTAGCCTTGTACATTTTCCCTTTTAATTGGCGAAGAGTTTGCCAGCTCATCATGGCTTGCTACATATAAGCTAGTGGATAGAATTTTTTTTTAATTGCAGAAACAAATTCACTCTAGATAGAAAGAATTTTACCATGCTTCTTCATGTCAGCTTGTGTCCTGCCTTACCACCATACCAAGGCAGTGCCTCTAAGGCGTAGGCTGGCCAGCTGAATCTTACTTTTGTCTGAATCAATGCTCTACACCCTGCAATACACATCAATCTGTCTAATCCAATTATCCAGCTTCTCTTCATTCAACTCTCCATCATATATCCGCAAATCAAATTTAACATCTAATTTAATCAAAGATGTTTTCTTTTTATTTTCAGGGCTACTAAGAGGTGTGGGAAACATTTCTTCTTTCCCTTTTCCTTTAGAATGGTCATGGAGGAGAGATTCTTCTACTCATTTATCTTGTTTGGTGTTTGCTGAATATTCTTCTCTACCTTTCTTAAATTCTTTATACATTTGCTCCACCATGGCTCCCATGGTCATAAAACTATCCATGAACTGGGAGTCTGATTCCAAGGGACTTTCTTCTGACATTTTCCTCTTAGGATAGACTCTTCCAATTTTAGGGTTAGCTTCAACCAACTCTCCTTCTCCTAATTTAAGCTTTGATTTTGTTAGCATTCAACAACAAAATCCAGCACAAGCTTGTCTAACCTTAGTAACCTAAAGCTCTGATACCACTTGATCTGAAATTGATCCAAGACAATTAATTAAGGTATTACAGACTCATGTGCATGGATGTGCCTATGTTACTTTATGCAACAGATCGATAAGATTGCGAAGTACACAGACATTGAAGTATTTAGAGAAAACATAACAGGCAAAACACATAAACACAATAAGTTTAATAAGGAGTTCACCCAACACTCCTGGGCTACGTTTCCTGGTCCAGCCTTCAGTGGTCGCCTCTCTATTATGTTTTCAAAACAGATTTTTTACAACAGTGAGCTCAATCTGAGTCTCACACAGCCGATATAAATCAGTAGGACTGTACTTGGATCCCCCAAGTCTCTGGAGTACACAGACTCTCCTTACTGACTTTGTCTGGCTTGATGCTGCCCTTTTCTTTTGCAGGTTAGCTTGGCTCCTTCTTTCTACTCTCAGCTTTCTGTGTCTAACTAACTCTTCCTCTCTCTACTTCTCTGTATGTTCGTGGCTTTAAAGCCAATATGCTTTCTGACTGTTCTTTTTCGCTTCCAGGCTTTATGGTTCCCCTGCCTCTGTTCGTTTGAATTCCTCTGTTTTGTGTCATCATCACTGTGTAGCGCCTCAAATGGAGGTGGCCACTTGTTTTATAACGAACTGAGTGTCAGTTCTCTTAGAAATGTTTAAATGGTCGTTATTTCCGTTTGCTTGAAGATTGCCCGCGAAACATGAATCTTTTCCTACTCTTTGTCCATGCCAGACTTCAAACCTTATACAACTCAGCCTATTTACCTCGTTGAATCAGGTCATCCATCGGATTGCATTTCCACCGTCAATTTGGAGCCTCCAGGTCCTACGGTCTCCGTCCATATCAGGTGGGTAAGTAGCATGACATTTACTTGTCCTATGTCAGCAGTTTTCTCTCTCTTCTGCCGGACGCGTGGCACCCAGTGTGTGGCATCGGGCGGGACTCGCTTGAAACCACTTACTACTTGAAGCCCTTCTGATATCCTGCTGGTTTTTGTGTGGGACCCACCTCTGACGGAATCGGCGTGATATCCGTGCGGTTTTATGACTTTTTGGGTCTGGGTCGCTCAGGGCTTTTCCTTCTCTGAGGGGTTGCTTGACGATATCAGAAGCCTCCCTTGTTTCTCAAGAAGACCTCCCATTTTTCCAATTCGTGATAGTGTGTGTTACCATGGGCCAACGGTCTACGCGCTTGACCGAGGGTCCTCATTGCTCCGCACTGCTCACAAATTACAACTGTTCTAAGGATATTTCTGATAAGCTCGACCTTTGTAATTCTTTGAAACTTAGACATGAATTTTTCAGAGTTATGAAAACTTAGAGAGTGTTTTAGGATCCAATTTGGATCAGTAGGCTAGTCGTAGAAAGAATATAACACAATCCAACATTCTCCCACTTGTTTTTTTCTTTCCACAAGGGGCCACAGAAGAGATTAGTCATTTATCCAACCCTACGACACCCATTGTTTCTCTACGCAAAGAGAAATTCTCAGAGCTCACAGATTTTGTCAATGCATCTACATTATTATTCAAAGTGTCCACCTTTACCAACAAGACCTTTTTGCCTTCTATCATATCCCTCACAAAGTGATACTGAACATCAATGTGATTTGTCTTTGAATGATAAGTAGGGTTCTTTGCCAAGAAAGTTGCACTTTGGCTGTCACAGTCTA
This sequence comes from Pinus tabuliformis, assembly GCA_031772625.1. Taxonomy (NCBI): domain Eukaryota; kingdom Viridiplantae; phylum Streptophyta; class Pinopsida; order Pinales; family Pinaceae; genus Pinus; species Pinus tabuliformis. The sequence goes on from CM062811.1 coordinate 196,131,256, forward strand.
TCCTTATAGCTCCTTGTACTAACCCCATACTTGAACATAATCTCTGCAACTAGACTGCTTCCTTGCTTGCATGAGTGGTTGCCATGTATTCTGCCTCTATAGTTGATAGTGCCACTATAGATTGTTTCTTACTCATCCAACTGATTTCACCTACAAATAGGTTAAACACATACCCATTTGTAGATCTTCTCTGATCTAGATCTCCAACCTAGTCTAGATCAGCCAAGCCACGAATATCCAACACTCTGTCCAATCCTGGTTTTCCTTGGTATCACAAACCATAATCACTAGTGCCACACAAATACCTGAAAACTCGCTTCACTGCTATCTAGTGCTCCTTCCCTGGTTTTGACATAAACCTGCTCAATACTCCAACTACATGTGCAATGTTTTGTCTAGTACAAACCATCGCATACATCTAGCTACCAACTGCACTTGCATATGGAACACGAGACATGTCCTCTTCCTCTTCTTGTGTCTTAGGACACTATTCAGAAAATAGCTTTACACCAATAGGAATAGGAACCTTCATCGATTTACTATCCTGCATATTAAACCTCTGTAGTATTATCTCAAAATACTTCCTTTGGTTTAACCAGAGCTTCCTCTTTGCCTGATATCTTTTAATTTCCATGCCCAAAATATAGTTTGCAGCACCAATATATTTCATGTCAATTTTGGAGGACAATTGGGTCTTCAAATCCTGGATATTTTTTTTTTCATTTCCAACCAGCAACATATCATCCACATACAAGACCAGATAAATAACACGGTCACCAATTAATTTAAATTACACACAGTGATCTTCTTTGCTTTTGGTGAAGCCAAGTCCCCGTATAAATGTATCAAATTTCTGATACCACATCCTTGGTGACTGTTTTAACCCATACAAAGACTTCTTTAATTTGCATACCAGTTCTTTCTTACCCTTCACCATAAAGCCTTCAGGTTTCTTCATGTAGATCTCCTCTTCCAGATCCTCGTGAAGAAATGTTGTCTTCACATCCATCTGTTCTACCTCAAAATCAAAAATAGTTTTAACAGATAAAATTAATATAATAGAAGCTACCTTGGCAACAGGAGAAAAAATATCACCCAAATCAATTCCCGACACTTGGGAATAACCTTTTGCTACCAACCTAGCTTTGTATTTCTCCACCTTTCCTTCTACATTTGTCTTCTTCTTGAACACTAATTTGCTGCCAATGGGTTTCCTTCCAGCCGACAACTCCACCAGATCCCAAGCCTCATTTCTGTGCAAAAAGATGGCATTTCATCAACCATGGCCTCTTTCCAGAGTTTGTCATCCTCTGAATCTACTGCTTCCTTCACAGTTCTGGGATCATCATCAGTAATATATAAAGAAAAATTTGAACATAAAGCAGATGGACTATACCTTTCTGGCTGTCTTCTTTCTTGAACTGATCTTCTCACACCTGGATTTTGTGTCTCTTCATCTTCTGATTCCTCTTCTGCTGAAGATTCTGATTCTTCCTCCTTTAGCTCAAACTCTATCTTCTCATGTTCCTTTGGTTGGACTTCATGTTTAATAACATTTTTAACCTCTTTGAACACCACATCTCAACTATACACAACCTTCCTTGTTACTGGGTTCCAAAGATTATAACCCTTTAAACCATCCTTATACCCAATAAAGATGCACTTTTCAGATTTACTATCCAACTTTGCTCTTTTCTCCTTTGGAACATGTACATATGCATCACATCCAAATACCCTCAGATGTGAAAGAGAGGGTTTCTTACCAGTCCATACCTCTTATGGAGTCTTATCCTCCAACGTTGATGAAGGTGACCTGTTAACCAGGTAACATGTAGTCTCCACTGCCTTTGCCCATAATTCCTGTCCTAACCCCACACCACTGAGCATACTTCTTGCCCTTTCCATAAACGTCTTGTTCATTATTTCTGCAACTCCATTTTTCTCAGGTGTATATGGAGTAGTCTTCTGCTGTGCTATACCACATTTCTTACAGAATTCTTCAAATTCCTTATTGTAAAACTCTCCACCATTATCTGTCCTTAGCACCTTTATCTTCTTCTTTGTCTGGTTTTCCACTAGAGCCTTAAATTCTTTAAACCTATCAAAGACTTCAGATGTATTCCTTGAGAAGTCATCTATAAATGATACATAGTACATAGACTTACCTAGTGATGGAACATTTACAGGTCCAAACACATCACTGTGCACAAGCTCTAATATCTATTTCGCCCTCTTACCACCAAAGGGGAAACTCACCCAATTTTGCTTCCCATATACACAATTTTCACGGAAATCAAAATCCAGAGAGCTATTAGTCATACCTTCTACCATACCTTTACCATGAAGTATTCGAAGGCCCTTTTCTCCAATATGTCCAAGCCTTTGATGCCACATCATGGTCTTTTCTCCAGAGACCACTAGATTTTCTGCTCCACTTTCAAGAACCACATAACTGTTGCACCCTTCAATAACAATGCTACCTTGCAACTTGTACAAAGTTCCAATCCAAACTCCCCGCATCAATACTAGTGCTCCCCAAACCATCTCGTAGGTATATTTCTCGAACACTATTTTTACACTTGCATGATCCAACTTGCTTACAGAAATCAGATTTCTGGCTAATGCAGGAATATGCAGAACACCCAGAAGTGTTCTAATCCTTCCACCTTGCAACTTCAACTTGACTTTTCCGCGACCAACGATTCTAGACTTCCTATCATCCCCCAAGAAGACATCACCACCATCATATTTCTCATACTCACAGAACCACTCTCTATAAGGAGTGAAGTGAAAGGATGCACCTGAGTCAATCAACCATGCCTCATGATCTACATGTGTACTTGAAGAAGCCAAGTACACATCCCCACCTTCATCTGAGGTGGTTTTTGCCTCTGCAGAAGGAGCATCATCAAATCCATTTCCTTTGTTAGGAGCTTTAGATTTATAGTCCCTTTTGTGGTGCCCTTCCTTTCCGCATTTCCAGCACACCACCTTTACAGGCTTTCCTGGAGATTTAGATCTCCCTCTAGATTTAGATCTCCCATTCGATGACTTATTTTTGTTTCTATTTTGGGACCGTCCTCGTATAGACAAGGCATCACCATTCTAGCTCTCCATATTTTTCCGTCTCATCTCCTCCGTCAGCAAGGATGAGACTATTTCATCAAACTGCAAGGCAGTTGCATTGCTACCTATTGCAATAAGCAGACTATCCCACGAATTTAGTAGAGAACACAACATGCTGATGCACTTATATTCATCTGAAATTTTAATATCAACAAATAATAATTGACTTACCACATTATTAAATGCGTTCAGATGCTCTGTCACCAAGTGTCCATCTTTCATCCTCAAGTTATACAGCTTTTTCTGTAGGAATAATTTATTCACCAGATGTACAAAGTCCCTAGCTTGTCCCACAAAGCCTTCATCGTAGCTTCCCCTGATACGTTCAGTAATGCTGAATCTAAGACACACAATCATATTTTTCTCTTTGCCTTCCGATCCAACTTCTTCTATTCTTCATCGGACACTCCCATTGGTTTAGTACCTGGATCTACTGCGATCCATTGATCTTTATCTACCAACAAATCCTCCATCTTGAGTTTCCATAACTCAAAACTCTGACCATTAAATTTCTCGATCTCTATCTTTCCACTACTCGCCATCTTCTTTCACCACCAGAATTGATCCCGTAGATCTCCCACTAATCAGGGTCTACCACAGGCCCGAATGAAACCCCTCAACAACAAAGGCGTCCCCTTGAAGCCAAAATAGCTGTGATACCAAATGTAAGTTTTAACCCTGTACATAAATTACCTGCATACAAATTCTAAAACACAAAAAATAAACAATGTGAGATCATAACACATAAAAAACATATACACAAATATTTTCCCTTGGATCCAAAAACCGGGACTACCAGATTGATTTTTTAATTATTTTCCTTTCAATGTTACAATACATATTTATACATGCTGAAGCATCCAATACCATGGACCAAACACCGTTGCATCCAAAACCATGGCCCGAAAACCATCGCGTCCAAAATCATGTGTGAAAACCATGCACAAAACCATATGTAGGTCAACCCAACCTAATATAGGGTCCAATTTTTTTTTTTCCCGAGGCACTGCCCCGGACCCCATAGAGGGGCGCTACCCTACCCCCTTAAACCCCTTGTGACACCCCCACTGCATAATCGGTGCAACGAAGGGGGGGCGGAACCCCCTGGTTCACTACGTAGGGCCTTATCAAGTTTGATATGCCTGATGAGTTGCTAACTTAGTGGCTTACCAAATCATTCGTCGAAAAAATTCTACAGACATAACTATTGGAGGTTGTGTAACCGAATATCAAGCCATTTCCCATGCCCAATATTTAGATTTGGTGTATTCCCAATTTGGCATGTTATATGATCTCTTGCCTGATGCTCCGAGACCATATATGGATCCAACATATTCTAAAACTCTAGATGTACCACCTTGTCAATGGTATTATTGGATTAGTGACTCAAACCTTCAGTAAAGCTTCTTCGAAGAAAATATCCATTATAGTTTATGCATCCAATTCTCGTTCGAATCCTTCTTCAAATACTGGTAAAACCTCTGAGGTTAATTCCGTTTAGTCTACTGCGCCAGACAAAGCCTCCAAAGGTAAAAATAAGGGTAAAGGAAAAGAAAAATATGATACCCCAAAATAGGATCCTCCAAAGTCATCTGCTGATGATGCATCTAAACGTAAGCCCAAATATCCTTGCCTCATTTGTGAGGAAGATCACTATACCAAGGATTGTCCCCATCGTGTGGAAGTTAGTCACTTGTTAAAAGGCACTCAAGGGACACCGACTGTACTAAAAGAACCTTTCCCATCATAGCAGACCCAATTGGTAGAACAACTGCAATCTTCTACATCTTCGGGTTCTCAAGTTTATATGAGTGGAACAATGCCTATTTTTGTTGCCACCTAGTCAAAATACTATCCAACTCCTCCCAAACAGACTGTGGAGAAAGAAGTTACTGATACACCTTCTACTTCTACTCCACCTAGTTCTGGTCCTCTTCATATTGAGAGACCTAGTAATTATTCCATTATCCGACTACCTCCCAAGGGTGTCCTTCGAAAATCATCTCACAATCCGAATGCGCGAGCTGCCCAACATTACAATATTGTCGAAGATTTAGCTCAAGCACCTTTGAAAATGTCTGCCTTGGAAGTTCTCTAGACTTTTCCAATGCAACAAAAATAATTACTATCTTATATAGTAGGAATTGACCCTATGGATTCGAGTTTGATTAATTTTGTCCTGGAAAATCATGTTCCTCGTCTTCCCCATCAACTTGCATTTTTAATCCAAGTCATTATAAAATGGAAGACGATTCATCAGACTATGATTGATGAGGGCACTTCCACCTACATCATGCCTATTTCATGCTGGAAATCTATAGGCTCTCTACCTCTCAACTAGTCTTTGAACACCTTAGAAGCCTTTGATGGTAGAGGATCTTGTCCTTACAGTATTCTCATGAGTTTGTCCCTCACGTTGGAAGGGAAAACTGTTGAATTAGAAGTAGAAGTCATTGATGAAAATTTGAAATAAAACCTTCTACTTGTATGAAGTTGGACTCATGCTATGTTTTGTGTGGTTTCTTCTTTATTCAATGTGCTATGTTTTCCTCATGAAGAGAAAATAGTCACCATTGATCAGTTAGCCTTTTTCTCTTCTGGTTCTTCGAATGGCAATGTGCCATATGTGGGAAATACCGACATTCCTTATGAAAGTATTGGGGTGGGTCTTTTTAAAGGATTTTCTATTATGGGAAAGTTTTCCCTCCCACCTCCACACGACGCTTCTGTCAACATGATCTCTACTTCTTATGATCCTTGGATCATTCCTTCCCCCGATGAGGTTGATTCTTTTGGCGACGTCATGCCGCTCAACCCAACAGAACAAGTCTATCGAGCTGTTATTTTGGCTTCGAACACCGCTTCTGAAAGTCATACTACTCTTAGTATGCATCTAGACATGTATTCACAGTCCCATTGGCTTGGTTCTTAGGATTCTTCAGATCCCTTGAACAAGACATTTCCCACTGACAAGAGTATCACCGAGGTTATTCTTATTGAGGAAACTCCTAGGAATGATACTCATCATTTTCCTCGTTTCTCCTGAGTCTTGGAGAGATTTCATCGTGTAAGGACACCTTTGTTTCCTGCACACTCACCCATCCACTTCAAATGCCCATTTTGGTGCATGAAGTTTTGTCTGAGGGAAATATGGGGAAAATTACTGCTACCATGCTTATCGAAATTTTTGTTAAACCAAGAATTTTCAAGAACATCCATGTTGGGGTTTCTTGTTCTCTTGATGATATCAAGATTTACACTGCTCTATTTAAGGAATTCTGTGATGTCTTTTCTTGGTCATATGAAGAAATTCCTAGCATAGATCCGAGTATAGTTGTGTACGAAATTCCTACATGTCTAGATGCGAAGCCTGTTTGTCAGTGACTTCATCCAGTGCACCCTAGAAGGGCAGCCACTATAAAGGGAGAGGTTGAAAAACTTCGAAAGGATGGTTTCATTTACCCCATTCCATTGACAGATTGGGTTTCGAACATTGTCCCCGTGACTAAAAAACGTGTTGATTACCGTGATATCAACTGGGTGTGTCCCAAAGACAATCATCCAACTCCTTTTATTGATAAAATCATTGATGAGTGTGCCAGAGTGAGATTTTTTCTTTTATGGATGGTTTTTCTGGCTACAAGTAGATTAACATTCTTCCTGCTGATCAACACAAAATTTCTTTTATTTGTCCATGGGGAAACTTTGCCTACAAGAAACTCCCTTTCAGTATGAAAAATGCTAGTGCTACCTTCCAACAAGCGATGTCTTACGCTTTTCATGACATCAAACACATCGTTCAACCATATCTTGATGACTTACCGACTCATTCTGCTAAGCGTCATGATCATCATGACCACCTACGAGAATTTTTTCTTCGTTGTAGACACTACAATATTCATTTAAATCTGCATAAGTATGCTTTCTATGTTGATTTTGGTCGTCTCCTAGGGTTTGTGGTATCTATGGAAGGCATCCATATTGCCCCCCTCAAAGTTGAGGCCATTGTAAATTTACCCCCTTTGTCATCTTTACATCAGTTGTATAGCTTACAAGGGAAATTTATTTTCCTTCATCCTTTTGTACCCAATTATGCTGAACTTACCAAGGGATTTTCTCATTTTCTGAAAAAGGGGATCCCATTTATTTGGGATGAAATTACTCAAAAATCTTTTGATGCATTAAAGAACACCCTCATTAGTTCTCCTTTGCTACATCCCTCCAACTATCACCGCGATTACTTCTTGTACTTGGCCGCAATCGATAGTACTATTTCCATGGTACTGGTGCAAGAAGATGATGATAGAAATGAACACATGATATACTACTTAAGCCAGAATCTTATTGATACTGAAACTCGATATGCCCATGTAGAGAAACTTACTTTAGCAGCTGTTCACATTGTTCAACACTTTCGACAGTATATTCTCTTGTGGAAAACCATTGTGATTTCCGATTATAACCCCATGACCTACATCCTGACTCATCAGTTGTTGGGGGGAAATATTCTAAGTGGATTTTTATCCTTAAGGAATTTGATATGGAGTTTGCTACAATCAAATCAAAGAAATCACTAGTTTTCATTGAATTAATTTGTGACCTTCCCTCCGCAACCACATCTACGGTTTTTGATGAGCTCATTCCTGACGAGACTCTCTTTCTTATCAACACCCTTGACCCATGGTACGGGGATATATTTTCTATCTCTAGACCCAAACGTTTCGATCGGATCTGTCCAATTCTAAACATCATCGCATTTGACATTAGTCCCAACCATATCGAATCATTGGCGATACTCTGTACCATATTGGTGTCGATTCTATCCTTTGTAGATGTTTGACACTTGATGAAATTGACCGAATCCTCAATGACTACCACTCTAGGGCTTGTGGTGGTCACATGTTAGGGTATTCTACTGCTCGGAAAATACTTCGTGTTGGTTATTAATGGCATTCCATCTTTAAAGATTACATTTTAGCAGTCCAAAAATGTCATGCCTGCCAAGATTTAGAACTGTGAACAACACGCCCCACCCACACCCCTAAACCCAGTTGTTACCATTGGCCCCTTTGATAAATGGGGTATTGATTTCTTGACATGTAACCCTTGTTCGGCCGGGAGGAATGGTTATATCATTGTCGCCATTGATTATTTCACTAAATGGGCCGAGGCGATGCCCACACATGATGCTGACGGTAAAAATGCTGCTCAATTTCTTTTCAACCATGTCATAGCTCGATTTGGTGTCCCTCAAGCCATCATTACTAATTGTTGAGATATTTAAATGATCATATTGAATCCCTTAATATTAATTGTCAACCTGAGGTTCGTAAACACGAATTGCCTTACGCTCTCTTTGTTCAGGGCTAGGTTAGAGTTTGAGTGATTTCCTTTTTACAATTTATGGAATGATAACTATTTGTAAATCAAATCATCTAATTTGTCAAGAGCAAACCCAACAATCAAATTCAATCTAAATCCTTTATAAATTTCAGTATTCAAATCTGTACTCAACTATGTATCTCTAGAAAATAGACTTTTATCCACACCAAACAGTATCAATCAATTCTCTGAACGCTGGTATGAGACTTTCTATGTGAAAAACCACTCAATCATTCCTCAACAAGCATCCTATGGTAATAATAGTTCTTACTCGAAATAATCAAACAACCTATACTAATAACTACTCAACTGATTAAACTCTTGATTGTAAATAAAAATTCATTCCCGAAGAAATTTATAACCATCCAACTTGTAAGCAAATGAGTAGTTTATCCTAACAGTGCTTTGATAAAAAATTGTTCTGTACTTAATGTTCCCTTATCAAGACTCAGGAGTTAAGTACTAATTTGGAGGATTTACTCTGTCTTAATCTATCACTTACTTACTTATTGTCCCATCTTTCAAATAAACTACTTACAGGATTTGATTAATGAAAGCACTCTTAACGCTGATTCTACTTAACACCCAGCTATGTAAGCACAAAAATTCAAGGAACTGTACTTAAATATTTTTTGGGATCACACCAATCCCGACTTATGAATATCCTTACTCACAACCAATATGCTGCTGCAAATTTAAGCAATGATTTAACTACACAGTGGATAATCGGAACCTTATGAACCAAGAAAATATCAATCATTCAAATGAGACTAATTATTGCACAAAAACAGGGTAGAGCAATCGTTTCTGTCTGCTAATGAAATTGGAAATTGCATGAACAGGGAGGTAAACTAAAGAAATGGTCTTCAGTAGCTAATCACACACAAATCGTTTCTACAATGTTTTGTTACCAACCCACAACACAGTGATCCGATAGTTTGTTGATTGAAATGAATTTCAATTAATCATATGTGCAAATAATGCGACTTCCTACCTTGGTCATTAATTCAATTCATAACATCTTGAACAGTCAATGCAACATTCGCTTATTTTGGGTTGCCTACTTCGTGATACAGTTCAGTCAAGGGATTGATTTGAGTTGGTCTTCCCAGAGAAACAGAGGTAGAATTGGTGGATAAACTAAGCCTCTCTTTAATCAATTAAAATTTCATTAAAGAGTTTAAAGACTTGTTTTGGCATTGTCCACAGGTACTGATTCCATCTACTCAACAACCGATCATATGATGTGTCTAATATGAGAGTAAGTCAAGGTAATGGTGCAACTCTGGTTTGGAAGGCACAAAAAGTTCACACCAAAATCTAATGCCACTATGTCAATAACAAGAACCTCGAAATCATTCACACACCTGTATGCACTAATCAATCAAACAAAACAACGCAATTAAACTGATTGATAATGGAAAAGGAAACTAACTGCACTAATTTCACAGTGACACTGTCAATGAAAAATACAGAGCTAACCCAGATGGGTGGGCCCAACCACACCTGGGGGCTTTTAAACTTACAGTAACGAAACGGTTGCAATCATAGTTAAAACATGAGCATCAACTTCCCATTCAACACATTCAACTGGAATTCAGAGCAAGAGCATCATAACAAACTTCTATTAGAACTTAAGTCACGGTTACACAACAAAATATTTCAAAGGTTTAGCATGCTGCCTAACATATTACATCCCCGCCTTTTATAGGCATTTGATTACAGTTAGACTTTAAACTTAAAAATAACAATTTATAACAGTTGAACAATATTATTCCTTCAAAACAAGTTGGTTTGAACTGCTGGCTCGAATTGATGAACAACCTCGTAACCAAACCCCAACTTAGTGTATGCTGTATCTAAAGGAAGGAGAGCGAATATTTTGAGATCGGATGCGTTCTTCTCATGGTTGGCTCGATCTCCCCATCCAACAGTGCGTGATTCCTTGCCCATTGTGTTGTTTGAGTGCCAATCCGCATGTGGACTTTGAGTACTGAAATAGAGAGTCATGGTTCCTCAACCACTTCTTCTGGTATCGTCCTGCAAATTTTGCTGAGAAGTCTACATTCAATTACAAGAATGAGTTAGTTTAAGAATATGCTACTCATATTCACTTAAATCTACCAACAAACAACCAAATGCTATCAAAAGAAGATTTACCTCGAATGGGGATTGGGACTAGATTAGGATAGTAAACTTAGTAAAGAAGTAGGTTCCATAGTGCCAAAAAGAGGTCAAAATTGGGATTGAACTGATAGTAATAGGGACAAAATAGGGGATCAACACTGATCATGGATCTCATTTATGAAATTACATAATGGCGGATATTATTGCTCAGTTTGGTTTGCATCATGACAACTCAACTCCTTATTATACACAGGCCAATGGCCAAGTTGAGGTAGCCAACAAAGACATGGTTAATATTCTTCAATGCACCATTGGGATGCATAAATCAAATTGGAATCTCATGCTATTTTCATCTCTTTGGGATTATCAAACTACAGCTAAGACTACCACTAGATTTACACCCTTTAAGCTAGTGTATGGTCTGGAGGCAACTCTTCCGATTGAGTGTGAAATTCCTTCACTGAAACTAGTCGTTGAATTATTCCCTGATACCTCACCTAAAGAAGAATGTTTACTTTACCTCGAAAGGGTTGATGAAACTCATCGCTTTTCAGTGTTAGTAATTGAAGCACATAAGAAATGAGTTAAGGCTATATACTATATAATTATTTCTCCACACATTTTTGCTGAGGGTGACTTGGTCTTGCTTTATAATCAAGCTAATGACAAATTGGGAGTTGGGAAATTCGAACCAATGTGGCATGGGCCTTACATTTTCAAACAAGTTTTATAAAAAGGTGCCTATGAGTTAGTAGACTATAAAGGAAATTCTTTGGTTGAGCCCTGAAATGGGCTTTAACTGAAGAAGTATTATGCATGATTATCCATGTAAATACTTATTCACATTAGTGTGCAATGTGGTTTTGGTGTGTTAGTTTACTTTTGCAAATGTTTTCCTCTGCTTACCTCGTGCTCTACTTGGTTTGAAGATGTCATCCAATCATTACGTTAGCTTTTGTAATGGTGCTTTTCGTAGTACATGGAAGCTATCTTCCACTTTACAGGTAATCTATGACCCTAATGGTGAGTTAGTGAATTTATAAGGTATATGTTTAGGTCAGACGACTAATAACATTGCCGAATATAGTGTAGTCATCGAGCTTTTGTCAGAATCTATTGCTCTTGGAATTAGAGAGTTACTCGTAAAAATTGATTCACAACTCATTGTGCTACAACTTAATAGAGAATATTTAGTTAGAAACCATCAAATATTGAGAATGAATTTGCGAGTTCGTTTATTGGAATGAGAATTTGATTTTATTACTTATCATCATATTCCAAGACGCATGAACACATTAACAAATTCATTGGCTAACTATGTGTTAGATAGACATTTGAGAAACTTGTAAATTGTAAAGCATCACATATCAGACATGGTAAATAGGAAAACATGTATATATATATATATATATATATATATATATATATATATATATATATATATATATATATATATATATATATACCTAGTGAGTGTTTTCAAAAGAGTTTGCTACATCAAAATAATAAAATTTGTGTTCTGAGACACATGGCTTTATAAGCCTACAATAGTGCAGAAAGTAAACTAGAAGTTGGCTATTCACCCACATGGTGCTCATGATAGCATGATACAACCCTAATGACTCAGCCTAGAAACCGACACAGTTTAGCGGAAACCCCTACAGTGTTCCTCTAGTAGTGTAATGGCACCTCATCAATCGAGGCATACTTTGGAATCCCCCTGGTTAAAACTTCCAGGTTACGCTCTATCTTGACGATAGGATCTACTCCCTCATATGGAGGAGCCTCCTCAATCTAGCATGCCACTCACCTGGATATTGGAGAAACCCCTGGAGGTCTCTCTGGTCCAACATATGCATAACAAATAAGTCAAATCTCAGTATATATATATATATATATATATAATATCAAAAGCTTCAAAAATAGTTTTTACCTGAATCGGTCCACTGTGCCCCTAGAGGGAGTCGAAGATATGGATCTCCTTGTAAATCAGTGCTTGCATATGCCCAATCATCAACCATGTTTAGCTGCTGTTGCAACCATCCAAAAAATGCTGGAGGGAATGACATTTGTTGACCACCTCCATGTCGAGGCATCAACTCTCCCCATTTGAGTAATCATGGATCTCTGGGCACTGGTGGATCCACTTCCAACCACTGATAACAAAAAAATGGCACATTTTCCAAGATGAAAGTCACTAGAATAGATCTGAAACCAAATTGTTTCAGATTCCCTAACTTGCACTTGGTAAGTTGGCGCTTCATGCACACCAACAAACCTTCACACCAATTGAAAAATGTGGGATTTAGGGACTCGATTTCATACTGGAAATGAGACTTTTTTGCCTCATGCAACACTTATGACCCAACTATTCTGGCCATAGTGTGTAGGATGTTTCACAGTGGGAGGTTGGTAATGTTCTTTATGTTGATTTTCCCGCTGTGAGTCTTCTTGGCCCCCAGACAATGCCTTGCAATGAGCATATCCGTGCTCTCTCCTTCAGTGCATGATCCTAAAAATTGCACTCATTGTTCCTTTTTGGACAATCCAGTGATGAAATAAATGTCGACGACCTCAATTTCAAGCTCTTGATCCCCGAACATGAACAATTTGTAATCTACATCCCACCAACTAATTAAGTGTTGCAATAACTCAGGTTGTGATATGATCTTGGGAATCATGAATAACTTGAGAATTCCACATGCTCGTAGGGCATCAATACAATCTTGATCTGCATAGCTTGATGGTCTTTGGCTTCATGACCCCTCTCTTTCTATTCAATCACCATTCTGGACTGGTTATCCTGTAAAACATCAACAAACCAACATTTCATGAGAATCCATTGAGAGAAAATCCAATATTAACTATTTCACATGGAAGATTTCACTTTAAATTTTTTACCTTTGCACTAGTGCGAGGGCCTAACTGACCGCAAGGTGAGCAGTGTGAGTCTGATGGGTGAAACCTGCGCTGGTCACCCACGATACGAATTTTTTGCAAGTATTCCTTCCAGCCTACCCTATGGATGAAAATTCATAAAATGACTACCAAAATGAAGGTGAGGGACATATCTCTTACCTACAAAGTGGCCCAACAAATGGTGTCCCAGATTGATCGTACTCCTTGCCTGAAAATCTAGGTAAAATGAGGTAAAATGAGGTAAAAATTCTCTCACAATTGCAAATTGGTAAAATGGTTTTAACCCTATTTATAAGTTTTAAATAATATTTTTACCAAATTGGGGCATATTTCACTCATTTTTTAATATTTTTCCTCGAAATCGGTAATGTACGTTTCCTTGTGCAATGATAGGTCATATGTTCTTGGTGACAGTGATTTACCTTGACTGATTCAAAGAGTTTTATTTTATCACTTTTTTGGACTCGTAAAAAATAAATGAAAAAGAGAACCCTTGGAGTCATTTTTAAGCTCTTTTATGACTTGAAAAAATGAAAATATTGTCAAGTAATTGTCATTTCGAACTCGTAAAAGTAAATGAAATGACGTCTACTCAGTATATGTTTAACCCTTTTCTAGACTGAGATAGACTATCGTACGAAAAATGAATGCCTTAGTCAAACATGGCTAAGAGGTTCTCTTAGATATTGTTTTCTACCTTTTCGGGTTCAACAGACAATTTACAAAAAGGGACCTTTGGAGTTTTCTTTTTTGCTTCTTTTTGAAACTCTCTAAACATGAGCAAGATGGAAAGTTTCACCTCCGTCAGACTCGTAAAACTTAAAACGACACATGACTTATCACCATGATGAGACTGAGTTTCTCCTTCATAGGGCTCATTACATTTACTAGGATGGATTCATCCGAAGGGTGAGCCTATATTGAAAGTATATGTTATCCCCTTCAAGCTTGCGATAAAAAATATATGGGGTACTTTCCAAAAATGGTTGGGAAAAAGTGAAGGCGATCATCTCTTGTATTCCATAAAGGCATCCTGTCACTCTTGAACTTGACACTCATATGTTACTCGTGTCAGGTTTGGGACATCCTCACTTGGTCACTTTCCTTCCTTGGTTTTTGGAATCCATTTTTCCTCTCATTTGATTATAGCACTTCGTCATCATGTCTTCTGATCCTATGTTGAGTCAAATGCTACCAAACTCTAGAGTCGTGTCATCGATATGTTCAAGGAAAGTCCTATCTGCAGTTCCTTACCGCTTATACATTGTCTAACTTTCTGCCACAGTGATGGATTACACTTATCTACTCTACTACATCCTTTTGTTTCATGTCAATGATGTGGGATTCATTATGGCCCTCCTTCGATGGATCACTTCCTGTCAACTTCAACTCATTCTTCAGGAAGATTATCTAGAAACTCCCTTCCAGTACCTTAGAGCTTGCATGCCTCAATGGCAAGTTCTTCACATTCGACGACAGATTTGCATCATTGACCTTTCGTTCAGAATTCCATAGGTGTTTGACTTCAGCTTCATTATTCTTATTCGTGGATTGTGCTAATTTTACCTTGAGAGCCATTGTTATTATTAATGGTTTGTCTTGTGCATATTAATGATTTACATCATTGACTGATAATCAGGTGGTTTTCTATCATGTTCGACTTTGACCCATCTATTCACATGATTAGAATTTGTACATTGATCGGGTCTAGACAGGAGTGCAAGGCCTTGGATTTTGTCTGATAAAGTCAAAGTTGCATGGAGTTATGAGTCATTAATGATTGTACAAATGTCTCCTCTAGATGGATGGCTGCAACCATACTCTGAGTCCATATTCATGATCCTTTTTATTCGGATTGCTACGAACATATTGAGGATTTTTGCACATGATCCCTCCTATTTGGATGGTTGTGTCCATACTGTTAGGGTCCTATAATTTATAGGATCTCAAGGTGATTAAGCATTTCATAGTTTACAGGTTTCAAATTGTTCATAGATTTCAATTTTCAATTGATTTCATAAAAAAAACAGGAAAAATAAATGAAAGGAGGGTATAAAAAAAGAGAAAAATAAAAAGAAAAAGAAAGCCTCAAAGATTGTTCTAATCATACAGTTTAAGCATGATTGAACAAATTTCAATTTATGTTGATAAGTTAGAAAATAAAGAGTTTCCAAACAGTTAAATCTTGGCAAATCAGTAGCTAGGTAGAAATGGAATTTGGTCCAACTGTTTAATCTGGACCAAAGAGGAGAAATAAGTGATAGAGTAGGTTAGATCTTCAAAGAAAAGAGATGAAAAGAAAAAAAACAATTAAAGGGTCTGCAAGTCTAAATGCACCCTATAAATGGAAAAGAAAAAAAAATGCTAGGATAGAGAAAAACTGTAGGTAGAATCAGAGAATAAAGAAAGGGTATCAAAGGACCTTCTTAAAAAATTGGAAGACATTTCCTAAGGTTTGAAGAAAATTTGATCTTTCTAAGGTCAGATAAAAAAATTTGTAAGGAAAAGGGGCTTATGACACACTAATAATTATTTGCCCCCTTTAAACCTTATTTATTTTCCCTTTCATATTCCTATTGTCCACCCCCATTCATAACCCAACCCCACCACACACTCACCCGTCACATCATCGTTAACCAACCCACCACATTTCCCCTCATCTCTGCTCACTCCGCCCGATCGAATGGCCCACGTCTTTTTTCAGACCACCCTCAACATTTGAAGGTTAATCTCGTTGGGGGGGGTTCAAAGTCAGCAGTTTTTTCTCCCTACATGTCATGCTCTCATGAGTTTGCACCCCCCCTCTCATACGGTCTACTGCTCCACAGCCCCCCCGAAAAGTTGTATCTGGTATCATCCAAACCACTCACCCAAGCGACCGTTGAACACTCGCCACCTCACCACGCCAAACCATCCCATCCATCCAATCATTCCCATTCCTGCCATTGAGCCATAAATGAGGTTGCTCCATTAGCCAACGGACCCGCACCAAATTAAGCCAATCAAAAGACTTGATTTCAAATCATAAAACCACCAAATTTCCACCAAATTGTGCTGAGTTCAAACTTTAAACATTATTGTTCACTTGCAAGCGCTTCCTCCCACTCCATTCATCTATTGCAAAGAACGCAAAGCATAGCAAGAGAACAGAAACACAATCCAGGATTACTAATTTTCAAGCAGTGATCATCGATTCCTATTCTTGAATCCCATTTCTGTTCAAATCCCTTTCTTTATCCGTCACTAAAAATCCCACTTCTTTCATCCTTTTCTGTTACAGAGTAGACAACAATGGCACCTAAGCAGAGAGAACCATAAATCTTTAACCCAATGGTGCACCCACCACTGGATTTATATCATTTACCATTGGCTGACAGGGATTTCAAGATCCATGAAACCCTCTCAGAATTTGAACTATTTAATGTATATTGCTGGTGAGAGGAAAAATTCATGGAGGAAACAGATGACATAGGCCCATGGGAAGCCAACCTACCTTTCTATATCTTCCATAAAACACAGAGTTGTCCAGAACTGATTAGGAAGTTCCATTCATGTTACAATCCACAACAAAGAGTATTTGTTGGCTTATTGGGGCCTAACCCAAGTTCAAAAGTGTTTAGCCAAACAAATCTTGCACTACTGGCCCTTTCGGCAATAGTCCGCAGAGCGCGGACTAAAGTCTCACCCAAGGCAGTATGGGAGGGTGTGGGAATTAGGTTTCCACACCCTAGGGATGTCTTGATGAGGTCTGGAGGGGTCGCGAACCGATCTGCGCAGGTGTCTAGCCTTCGCGTAGCTCTGTGACGGGGAACTTCCAAGATTCCCTATTATTATTGCGTTTATTCTGGATTAATTATGTGGTCTTAATCAAGCATTCAATAGTTATAACCAGCGCGTGCTATCATAAACCTTAAATATATGCATAAAAACATAACATAAAAACAATCTCACAGATTTGCGACCAGATGCATAATAACTCAGAAACACTTATCTTATATTAATCCACTGTTCCAGTATAATCCAATTCCGCCCTGCGCACTTAGCTGCAGGGGTCAGCGGACTCTACCAAACCTCCGCGCACACAGCTGCAGAGCCTACTCTAACTAATACCAACCCTGACTCAGACTTACAGACTCAGAGCGAACAACCCATTACACTTTAGATCTGATCAACAATAAAAAACTGACTTATAAACCTAGAGCCTTGCTCTACTTATACATTCCCATGGTCCGCGGACCTTGGGCAGGTTGACTTTCTTTCTATTATCTTACATTATTTTCGAGAGGACAACCCTTTGAATTGACTCATTACAATTCACTCTCCGCGCACTTCGCGGAACCTTTACAATACGAATACCCAAATTTGTGTTCTTTAAGCCCCAAAACGATTACACGGGGGATCCGCTGCCCAACAGCCCCCCAAAAAATCATCGTGACTCATCTCGAGTCACTCAATTGGTGTGGTGATCTTCGCTCAAAGTCTATCTAGCAATCGCTGCGCTATGCTGACATCTGCCACACATTCTTTAGCTATCTGCTATATCAATTGTGCATGACCCTTTGATGCATTGTTGGAGGCACCGTCTTGCCTCAACGCATATGTGGCCTGTAGCTAGGTTAGCTTCCCCTCGATAGTAGTAGTGATCGTGAACGCTTCCTCAAGCCAAGGTTGGATGCATGCTTTAAGCCCTGCTTCTTTCTGGTGTGCAGCGTCGACTTGTTCCTTGAGAGCCTGGGCCTCCCTCATCTTGGCCAAGCGCTGAGTGAGGGCGACCATTTGCGCAGTCCCCCGGACATTGTCATAAGCTTGCTACAATTCCCGTGCTTTTGTCTCTACCCGCTGCAGCGTTAGGTATTCTTGTAGTGATGTGAGTGTAAGAAGGGACTGATCCAACAATCTTGTGCAGTCCTGTACAACACGCTCTATCACTTCCAACCCTGCATGAATTGTGCGGCGGTGCTGCTCTCTAACTTCTGGGGGTGTAGGGGGCTACGCCTTCAGCCTTAGCTCTGCGATCTGCAAGTTCAACTCCAACTGAGCTTTCACGGCCTCCTCTTGGGCCATATGGAATCTTGTCGCCATGTGATGAATCTTTTCGGCTGCTGGGAGTTCCGCTTGTACAGCCAGTTCTGGTACGCTATTGTATACCTCCTCCATGACCTGTTCCAATCCTTGGTTGTGTGCAACCAAATCATCACATTGTAGATTGATCTGCTCCAGATTTCCCTTTTTCTCCATTAAGACCTGGAGGGTGTGGCCTTCCCTGGCACGGAGCTCAGCGGTTACCCCATCCTGCAGCTGGTATAGGGTCTCTCTAGGAAGGGCGACCAAATTCAACCCCCAACCCCTCATGTCACCTTCGACCTCTACTAGGATGACGCCTGCTGGTAATACTAAAGTGTTCATTATGTGGGTGCACACCATTTGCTCTGCTGCGGATGTACCTTTCGTAGGGTTGGGTATCATCCCTCCTGGGGGTCGCACCTGTAATGCCTGTAGCTGCACTCTGAGTGCCCCCAACACATTTGTCTGCTCCGTCATCAACTCCTCCAGAGCACCCTTAGGGACATCACAAACTGGTTCACTGCTGGCAAGAAGATCTCCCTCCAAGGTCTTCGATGTCTTTGTCTTTTTACGTGCAAGTGGTTGCCCTAGACGTGCGACCCATTGAGTTGGGTTGATTTTGTGGTAAGGTCCGTGCGTTCCTGTGTCCCTACTTCCCCTTATATGTCCTACTCTGTGGACATTTCCTAATCTTCCACGATCTCTTTGGTGGGTGCCATTGTGGTTTCTGCTGCTACCTCGGTCGCCTCCCGCTGCGTGGCCGCTTTCTGTTCTCGGCGCGTCCTTTCCACCAACTTTACGATGTGCAGCTTGATTTCCTTATTTTCCTCTTGTGCGGAAACCTTTTCTAATTTGGCCAAGTCTGGGGTGTGCCACTCTGGAGGCCATACCGCCATTACCTCAAAAATTGCATCGTCTGTTGCAATGAACAAAAGCTTTACCCATGTTCGGGTTGGATCCTTTCACGCCCGGATATACATATTATGCATATCCACCTTGAACGCGGTCACACTTTGCAAATTGTTGTATACTGTTGGAGATAACCGCAGCCTGCAGATGATCCATGTTCAGATACTCACCTCCATAAATTCCCAGAACACCTTGATCTCACGAATCCTCGTGGCATATTGCCCAGAGCGAGTTATACCTCACAGATTTAGGTTGGTTCTTCTCAATGGTGGGAAAATGGCTGTCCTTCGGTAGCTCCCCTGTAACCAGCAGGATCGATAGGAGCAACCATGCATAGTGGACGGTCTTACCCTACTCCTGGGCTTCCCTATAATTCATCCAAAAATCATCGCAGAGAAACTGCGCCCAGTTGAACTGAACCCCCTCTGCACACTGCTCCACAAGTGCAATGACAGATGCTCGCACCTCATCTGTGTGAAATTTCCTCATGAACTTGCCAGCCAATAGGGTGGTGATGCGCACCCCTCGGTCTTTTATACTTGCTATTACATACCCTCATTTCTTCTTCTCCAACTTATACTTAGCCTTCATAGCTTCTGTGATGCCCTCGTCACTGCTCTTTCCTGCTATGGTTGTTGGATTGTTTCCTTTGGTAGGTAGCTGGGAAATCTGGTGTATTAAATCAGCCGTGATGGGGATCAACTCCTCTAACCAGAGATACCCATCATGTACTAGACATAGCAGCTGTCGGATAACAAAAATTGTGATGGGCGCGCAGTGGTAGTGGGGTATCCATCTCAGATGGAGTAATCCCGCCTTCTCCACTCCCCATAACCACTTCTGTTGTAGTAATTACTCCACGGCCAAGTGGGGGAACTTCTTGCTATCCACGGGGTCCCAATCTTCAAACTTGATAATCGGTACCCAGCCTAGCAGCGGACTGTCAAATCTTATTTCATCTGGAAGGAGCGGGGTCTGGAGCGTACTCTTTGTGGCTTCCAGGTCCTTCGGTATTTTGGCCATCCCTTTCCATGGGAAGATGTATGGTGGTAGTGTTATCGCTGAAGGTGCTTGGAAAAAAGTTTCCGCTTCATCCTCCTATGCTTCAATCTGAGCAATCTGGGCTTGTAAATCTTCCTCTTCCTCCTTTGGTTCAGTGGTGATAGCTTTGCCCTTCTCCTCCATTGACAATTTACTAAATCGTGGTGATACCCGGACTGAATCCATAGTCTGCTTGTCCTTCTGGGGTCGCGGCGTGTGTGGGGACTTTGGAACCTCTGGTGTAGCGGCCGCCTCTCTAGGCTCCTTCTGGGCCAGATGGGGCTCCTCTGCGAATCTCACTTTGGTTCTAGCTGCTGACATGGTTTCTATCCTGGATTAGTTTGGGTACTTACTCGCGGGTGGCAAGGTAGCTTGGTGATCGCTGCTTTGTACTGGCTCAAATCTCAAATATCCAAGTGTTGTTTCGAGGCTACCCCAAGGGGTTTTATAGTAATGCTTGAATTTGAATTCGACCATTCCATCCACTTCTGAGTCATTAATATCTTCTTGTCGGCAGATCTTCCCGAATCTAACTCTGAATTCCTGTCTTAATGGCCCGCCGCCCGATCCTTTCTACTGTAAATTGGATTTCTTGTCATGAATAGTGACATCAACGGTCACCTCCCAGCCTACCCACGCAGCAGCGCAACCTCTTATGCACGACTGCGATCTCGGTGACCTACTCACCCTGCGCGAAACCTCCTTTCTGCACAACTCTCTTACAGACTTGTTTATAGTCTCGTGCCTTCTTTCAATTGCTTGGAGCATTGAGACTGTGCTTTCTACATATAGTCAGGTGGTCGCACCCCAGGTGTGAGGCTTCAACTTTCCTACTAGCCCGAATTGTGGGCATATGTCACCTACCCTTGTGTCCATTAGTGCATCACGTTCTTCTTTATGTGGTACGCCCACCTGTTTAGTAGGGTGTGGTCGCAACCATGATAACAAGGTCACAACTGTTTCTAATGTAGTAGTCGGGTTGGCCAGACCTGGTCCCCTCATGCTTAGTTTCTCGCGGCCCATTTACGCAACTTGGGTTTTTAGTTTGCTGAGCTCTTTGGCCAGTATCACACTTTTCCTCCTCATCCGAGCCCACTCTTCATCAATTTCACTAAGGTTCAAGCTCCCTCGCCGAATGGCTTCCTGTGACTGCCAAATTCCTTTACTCGGGTCCTCGCGTCTTGTCCGAACTGTGGGGGCTGTGGTCTGGGGATTTCTCTCCGTCCTCCTGGTTTCATTTCGTCTTGTCACTGAGGGGGTCATATTCTCACTCCCTTTCTTACTTACGGTCCTATAGGCCTATCGAACCCCTGGTATGCACATATCCCAATCGATTCGATTTATTTGGTGAACTTTGATTCCGCATGTCTTTTCGAACGTTTCGTCACGAACTGCTCTTGGACTGCGTCGCCATTCCTACTACCGCATCGGGTTCTGATTTTTGATTCTTAGTTTGGGAAGGGGTTGCATAGCATATGTCTGCATCCCTTGACGTAGGCAGCCATTCAAACCGCTTCTTCCTAGCTACCTAGATCACTTTCGACATTGGGGATGTCCAAACCATATATGCGTCTTCCTTCTACATTCATGCCAATTCCACCTGGTTTTCTGATGTGTACTCCACCATTATGCAGTTGTTGCGCACAATGCCCCTTTTGTGCACTGTGCCGCTTCTATTCCGGTATTGCATTTTCACAGTGGTCTATGGATTCCTCCATGTTTTTTGCACCATCATCTATTGGAAGTTACCTTAGTTTGGTCGTGATGCGTCGCAATGATCTAACCATCATATTACAATTCAACGTTGTGACTTCGTGCAATCGGTTTTGCCATTGATCTATTTCTTCATCTGAATCCGACGTGTAGGAATTGTTGTGCTCCCAAGATATTCTGTTGTCCGGTGTTGGATTCACCCGATCCTGGTTTTGTGCCGTTATCTGGTAAATGCAGTCCAATTCATCGTCGTTGTCCTTGTCGCACAAAGGTTCAGTGTAGCATGATCCTTCGGCTGGATCTAATGGAACTACCACGCATAGGGACTTTTTCTCGAAAATCATCTTCCACTTCTTCAGGTTGATGACTCCATTCATATCAGTGGCCCAATCTATTCCTAGCAACATGGGGTAAGGGTTACTTTCATCCACAATTTCTATTACCTCAAAATCCGTTTGTGTGCTTGTGCCTTCGATATCCACTGTTACTCCTTTCAATCTCCCCATGGGCAAGATCTTTTATTGGTTCGCCGTCCATAATTGAATAGGAGACCACTGTAATGCAGGCCTTCCCATGCATTCCCATGTCTGTTTAGGTAGCACATTCACATTTGAACCCAAGTCTAGGATAACTTGATCCATCTCATAGTCGCCAATCTGCGCCATCAATCGTATTTCCTGCCTGGTGTGCAAAGCATGATTTCCTAGCTTCCGGACCACGCGTGGTTCACTCGACCGTGCACACCTACTTATCAACTCTTGTAATCCCTTAACTGCCTTATTGTCATGTAGTAGCTTCATGCATGTCTCTAAAAAGGTAGTTAACATAGAAGGATCCATTTCCGGCTTGGGTTGATCCTTACTACCTGAAGTAGAGGCCTCTGTGAAGCTCTTCTTAGCTTCCATAAATGTCTCCTTTGCGCGTTCCAAGTCGAACTCAGGGTGCTTTGTAGGGGCCTTGCGAACCCATGTATTTTCCTTTGGTTGCTTCCCCTTATCTTCCCCTGTGCTTGCACCGCTTTTGAGCACCATGTTCATGTTGGGGTCTTCTTCGCACAGTTCAAAACTCATCATTTGGATGTTCTGCGTCAGAGTAGACTAAAGTACCCATTTTTCATGCATATGTGCGATCAGTGTGGGACAATCTAACACTTCATGATCAAACTAATAACAGTATGGAAAACATGTTCTGGTTGGGTTCGTACAGTGACGCGCGTAGTTCCTAGGTCCTCCACAATTGTAGAAGATTAATTGTCCACACCCTCGTGTGGGTCCCATTCCTCCTCATCCTCATCCGCGTCCCTAGAACCCACCACGTGCTATTGCTGCGGCTGGATCCTGACCTCGTGCCTCAGTCTACATCCTATAGGCAGGTGTTCGATCCATCTACAATTCATAACTTCTATAGTTTTGCTCATCGTGATCTACTGATCTACAAAAATTGCAAAATAGTTGTTGGGGGGTCTATGTAAACTTCTGCAATAGGTGACAATTGTCCATTGCATGCTTTCCTCCCATCTGACAAATCGCACACTAGAGTGCGAGCGTCGCACTTGGCCCTGCCTGTGCCTCTGGTCTCAACAACATTGGTCCCCCCTGCCAAATAGTTCGTGAATATTGGACAATGATCCTTATCGTGGCCCTGGCCCTTACATTTTATACAACACACTCCTTCTCACGCTTCTGGCTGAGGTGCCCTATCCTATTTCAAACTCTGCATCTCCAAGCATAGGTTTTATAGTTGTGCGTGGATTTGTTGGACTCCCAACCCAAGATCTTGTATCAGAGTTTCATGAAACCTCATCGCTATTTCCAATGCTTCTACCTGGGTTGAAAGCTTTTGCTATGATAACGTCGTCCTCAGATGTGGTGTCAAAGATGTCATAAACCACGTGTGGTGCTGCGCATCCGTTAGCTTCATATTAGCCTCGTGGATGGTACTCTTCAGTCTTTGATGGAGGTGACAATTGTGGAATGTGCTGCCTTATCAAACTGATCGCACTCCTCGGAGAAGCCTGAGCGTGTTCTTCCTCGCTTTCCTGTGCAGAATTAAGGGATTGTTTCCTAAGCCTTCAATGCATTGGTATATTCTTCCACTTCGCGTTGCTCCAAACATTAATGTAGTCGCATAACCCGCTTTTCACATAACAACATCTTAATCCAGGTATTCCGGGATTTGATGTACCTACCTCGTTGTCCTTTGAGAAAACGCCGCTCTGCTTCGCTGTAGCTCATGGTTGTGCCTATTGCAAACTCAGTGATAAATCCTCTTATTATACGGTCGAGCCAGTGGTCCACGGCCTGTGCGATCTTATCTTCCGATGCCTCTAGTCTGCGCACTAGCTCCAGAGTCCACACTATTGGTTGATCGAGCTTGCACCTTCCTTGGCTGTCGGCTAGCCTCGTGATCCAATCATACAGTTCTAACGAGAAGGTCGCGAAGAAGATCTCGTGGATTTCCGTGTATATGTAGAAATCCAGCCACCTCTTCTCAGATATCTGTGGAGTTTGGTTTTCTTGTACAACGAACTCGTGAAAATTCTGATCTAACCACTCTTAAATTTCATTCTTAGTAGGGTTCTAGTGTTCCGACATGAGACATCCCTTAGGTAGATCCTAGTCCCGGCAACGAAACCATTTGTTGGCTTATTGGGGCCTGACCTAGGTTCATAAGTGTTTAGCCAAACAAATCCTGCACTACCATCCCTTTCGGCAACAATCCGCAGAGCACGGACTGAAGACTCACCCGAGGTAGTATGGGAGGGTGCTAGAACTAGGTTTCCACACCTTAGGGATGTCTTGATGAGGTGTGGAGGGGTTGTGAACTGATTTGCGCACTCGCGTTGCTCTGCGTTGCCGTCTGGCCTTCGCGTAGCTCTGCGATGGGGCACTTCCTAGATTCCCTATTATTATTGTGTTTATTCTAGATCTGATTTAATTCTGTGGTCTTAATCAAGCATTCAATAGTTATAACCAATGCGCGCGATCATAAACCTTAAATATATGCATAAAACCATAACATAAAAATAATCTCACAGATCTACGACCAGATGCATAATAATTCAGAAACACTTATCTTATATTAATCTGTTGTTCCAGTACAATACAATGGTGAACTCTACCAGGCCTCTGCGCACACACTTGCAGAGCCTACTCTAACTACTACCAACCCTGACTCGGACTTACAGACTCAGAGCGAACAACCCATTACACTTTAGATCTGATAATCAATTAAAAACTGACTTCTAAACCTAGAGCCTTTCTCTACTTATACATTCCCATGGTCTGCGGACCTTGGGCAGGCTGACTCACTTTCTATTATCTTACATTATTTTCGGGTGGACAACCCTTTGACTTGACTCATTACAATTTGCGCTCCACGCACTTAGCGGAACCTTTACAATACCAATACCCAAAATTGTGGGCTTTAAGCCCCAAAACCGTCACGCGGGGGATCCGCTACCCAACATCAGTGATGGCCCCAAATGGACATATTTTATTCACAACTGATTCTCAATCAGTCATGCAGATGATGCAAGCCCCGGTTATTGAAGGAGTTATTCCTTTTTCACATGAAGTTTTGATTGAAATGTACCAAAAACTTGATTTCTCCAAAAGAGCTAAAACATTAGAGTTTTTCATGGTCGAGAGCACACCTTTGCGAGGAAAAGATCCTCCTTATTCCTCCTCTGTTTTCCCTGACAGAACCAAACATATTGCCTGAGTTCTTTCCTACCTACTTGGCTATTATTCTGATCAATGGTTTGATGAATCTATTATAGCTTTCTTATGTATCCTCTCCACTGAATCCAAGCCCTCGATCATTTCTAACTTCAGCCAGTTTCTAGCAGATGTAATTCATGAACAACTTGTTAACTTTTTCACAGAAGAAGTTTCTCATTATTCCTTAGTGTTGGTTTACATGTTTGTGTATTTTCAGGCAGATAGGTATCATTTTTCATTGAGAAAAATGAATAATGAAGGTGAGCCTCAATCAATGATATTTTGGACAACCTTGGTTATGAAAGGTCAAAAAGATTTCAGTTACAAGACATTTGTGGAAATGTTTGTACACCCAGCAATGAGCCTTCTCAGTGGAACTACAGAACCAAGGATAAGTGAAGACATAAAAAGAATTATGCAACTGTCTAATCAAGCCAGAACTGGTGATTGGTACTTGTACCAAAACTACACTAAAATAAGAGTGTCTGGCTATGAATTGGCTCCCTGCAAGCTGCCAAAGTTCCTCCCCATGAGGATCTTTGCATTAGAGTATATTAGATAGATGATCAGTGCAAATGAGATCCATTTTGTAGTAGCCAAGAAGAAATGCCAATTCAGGATCAAGTCCAAAATTGGTCCCTTCATTTGTAATAGCAGAGCTGTAGGAGAGGAGGTAGATAGAAGACTAAGAGAGATGAACTTCACTCATAGATTTACTTGGTCTTATGACCCTTGGGGTATTATTTCTAAGAAGAGGGTGGAAAATAAATCCACGAGCTACATCCACACTCAAAGACATGAAATCGAAAAATACATGAATCAAACAGAGTGGATGCCAGATACATTACAGGAGGCCAAGGAGTAGGTAATTTCCTCATCCAGTGCACAAACCCCAAGGCCATAGGAGAAACAAACTACTAAAAAAAGATCTGAAAAGGGAAAAGATCCAGAGCAAGGAATAATAGGGAAGATATCTAGAGAAGAGCAGTCACTAGGAACTGATATTTCCATAAAAGAGCTCAGATTGAAGTACAAAAAGAAAGCTAGAAAACAACACATGGATATAGATAAAGGATCACCACCACAGGTAGTGATCAAAATAATTGATATTCCAGATTCTTCACCAGTTGGAGGACAATCATTTCCTTCTACTCCAACTTCAGAAAGACAACAAACTCTCCAAGTATCCTCATCTACAAAGGTGACTAAAGAGAAAGAAGAAACTGTATTTGATACCTTTAGGGAAATCAAAATTAGGAATGAAATGCTCAAGAAGAGCACTTATGCTTAGTTTTGGAAGCAGAGTGCAACTACACAAGGTAGACTTCTCTCTGCTTTTGACTAAGAGAAGGGAAAGATGCATATGACATTTTTGGAGGCACAAACATCAGAGCCTAAAAATCCAGCATATTACAAGCAAACTTCATTTGAGTTTGATGTAAAAAATGTGCATCCAATTGATTAGCTAGAGATGCACAAGCAAACAGGTGAAATGATTTCATCTACTTTGACCAGCACTTCCATGAACTTGTTTAAAATGCAGGTAGCCCTTTCAAATGCTCAGTCTCAGTTGAAGATGGAGATAATTTCATCATTATCAAAGGACACCAAGATTACGTCTTTGGAAGACTTAATAATAAAAATTGGGTATGACCCCTCAGATACCAAGGTAGCCAAAGAAGTGATAAAGAGGAAATATCTAGACATCGCAGCTTTGAAGAAGTATCTCAAGCTGCCTACTACACATGACCCACTTACCAAGGAAATAGAGGAAACAGAGAGCATAAAAGCTGACATGATGAAACTTATTGTAGAATAGTCCATCCAAATGAAACAAATGGATATAAATATGGAAAAGATGGTGCAGGAAAAAGAAAAAACAACACAAATGGCTATCACCACACTGGAGACCCTTCCTCTAACGGCTCTCCCCATAACTACTGTAGCAGGTATAACAGCAGGAGCAGGAAGCAGTGCAGAACAATTGGCAAGATCTATGGAGGGTATGAATCTGCAAAATGAATAAATTAAAAAGCTGGAATCCCAAGTTAGTGTGCTACAAGATCATATTAAAAGGGATGAAGATAACCACTTGGTGGAGATGCATAGAGCAAAGGCATTGATTGAGAAGCTTTAGAAGTGAGAAAAAAATCCTCCATTGGGAATACTCTAGGGAGGGTTAATGAAATCATTTGGCACAATATCATAGATCGGATGAATGAAATTTGGCCCAATATCCAAATTATTTTTGAGCAGAAATAGTTGTTAGAAAAAGCCAAAGAAGCCATTTCAGCCACCAACACAGAGTTGGGAGATATGATAGAGACAACAAACAGAATTATCAAGTTCCCGAATGCAAGAAACAAATATGAGCTAGAAGACTTGGGAGTGGTAGACATGACAGAGACCATACTACAAGTCAAGAAGGTGCTGACAAAGAAGAGTTTAAATGTGAAGCTGAAGGAAAAGTGCCAAGTTTTAGAGTTGACATTAAACAGGTTTTTTAACAGAATGCAGCCTATGCATCCTTCCCTCTCTATTGTTATAAATGAAAAACTTATGGACATAGGGGATTATGTCAAGAAGCTTCAAGGCATAGCCATAGATGCTGCAAATCTATCAAACATCAAAGGCAACATAACAGGAAAAGCTTTACTAGAAGCAATCAACAATCAGATTTACATTCAACATGAGCTGAAGCATGTATTTTTGGTCAAGCCATCATTTTCCAAATACATTGATGTTAATGAGGTGTACCGAAGGTTAATCAAAATTAAGATCCCTGAAGGGGAAGCGTGGAGTGACTTATGTGACTACTAGGAAGAACGAGACAAGGATGACTAGAGTAGTCATACAGGTTTGAGTCAGCACCAGCCACATCAGCAAAACCACTCCAGTCTAACTAACACTTCAAGCAACAACATTCCAGAAAAGGAGGGACACCTGTCCCAGTATTCTTAGCGTGGCTACTCCTTAGCTACATTATTCATTTTTTCCTTCATTATAATAAATAATAGATTTCCAAGTGTACAAGGAAAATCATTGTAGTTTTTGTTTAAATACTCCATGCATTGGGAGTATTAGGGGTTGGACCCTAGTCATTTGAACTATTTTTATTTTTGGAGCATTGTAATTTCGAGCTGGAGCATCAATAAAAGGACAAATTATAGGATACTTGATTTGTTTTGACTTGGTTATGTTTTTCTCTATGTGTTTAATGTATTTTTGTTTACTTATCCATGCATTGTCATTTCTCATTGTAAAACAAAATTTATAGTTTAAGATATGTTGTTGGAGCACCTTACTACTAGTTGTATTTACAATCTCTGTGTTTTGTTCTGAAGTACGATTACGAAATACTTAAATGCTTTGCAATCCTAACTGATATCATTGTCTTTCATTCCATTTATCATTCTGCTTTAAAATATCTAGTGAGGACAGTTAGATTTCCCTGCAAACGCTTTGTAAAATTGATGTTACCACCCGACCTATGACCCCATTGCCCAATGGAAAATGTTTAACAATGATCTTTCTCCAACCAAATGAACAAAAAAACAAAAAATATTTTCATTCTTAATATCTAGCCTAAAATATTCCAACACTAAAAATAAAGTTAAAACCTAATTTTATAGAGAGAGCCCTCTCTAGGTCCAGGAAGGCTAGGTCCTGCACTCATAAGTGGTTTGATGTATATTTTGTGACTTTTGTCTTGCCAATATTCAAAATCACAGAAAGATAACATAGTGGTGACCATACTGGGGACTATTGAGAATTTTCCATTCCGTTTTAAATTTCAAACTACCTAGCTAAACAGCTTTGTATGATAGAATAACTCCCAAGTTCGGTTTTTTTTTTTTTTTGAATGTAATCAGTTTTCCTGTGATTCAAATCTAAATTATGGCTCCTAAAATAATCTCTACTAGATCTCATCCATATCCCAACCCTCCAAACATAGTAGATAATCCTGAAAAGTTCCTAAGGAAAACTCCTAGAACTGAGAGTCAGACAAATAGTAGATTTCTTCACAGAGCCAACTCACTCCTTGAAGACTTTGTCACCTTCCAAGATATCTAGTTTGATTTACACTTTGAACAAGGTTTATTCAGGACTAAATCAAAGAATTGGAAAGAACATATCATCTTTGATCCATCAATCTTACCTAAGAGCTCAGTAAGAGAACTTTCCTCATAGACTGAATCAGATCTTCAACTCTTACAACATTTTGATACATTGCAAGATCTAGTGACAAACCTCACCTCAAAAATTGATGATGCTTACCTTTGACAGTCAGTAGAATTAAGTGCTTTAAACCTCATAGCTTCCTCATTCACATCTCCACCTGCATATATTCAGTCACCAAGTCCTACTGCCTCCATAATGCCCACCCCTTCTTTCATCCTTCAACATAAGGTTGCTCAGATTCCCATACTCTCATTCCTGCCTAGCACTAGTCCAACTTCACCCACTATTCAGCCTAATTCATCCACTGTTCAACTTCCTTCACGTGGTCCTCCACCACCACCACCAATCATGGCTGCTATATATGCTCCTTTGGTGCTACCTGCCCCATTGGCCAATATGCCACAAGGCTATCAATCCAAAATTGTATTGTTTTATGGGACAGGTCCTTTAATAGCCCAACAACATGTGGACAAAATGAATGATTTTTTTGACCTACAAGAGGTGGATGAAGAAAGCATTAAACTTAGAATTTTTTTCCCAAATTCTAGGAGGAGAAGTCAGGAAGTGGTTCAAATATTTGCCTGCAAATAGTATAAATGATCTCCTTGCATTTCACCAAACTTTTCTCAATAGATGGGAAGTCAAGAAGAACCATTTACAAATTCTATCAGAATATGATATCAAGAGGGAAGTAGGGGAAAGTGTTCAAGATTATTGCGCTAGATTCAATAAAGACATATAATGCAATTCCTGTCAATCTCAAACCACCTCAGGATTTAGCCTTAATCAAATTCCCAGATGGTTTTGATGCAGACATGTCTTATCAACATAGGGAAAGAAATTCTCAAATCCTAGAAGTCATGCAAAGAGATTCTGTGAGTGTAGAGGCCAACCTCCAAGCTAAAAGAGCAAGGATGAGGACTGAAAAGAGAGTGAATTTTAGAGAAGAAACATCCACTTTTGCACTAGAAGCCAAGATTTATTCTCTAGTAAGGACTATGGAAAGAATGATGGAAAGGATAAATATTGATGAAAAAACACCCGCTCAATAGAATCGAAATCCAAATCCTAGAAGAAATACTCAACAGAATAGATAAAGAGGCCCAGATCAACAAATTAGGCCTCATTTTCAAGAAAATTATGCATAGGAAGGCAGGTAGGTGATAGAAGAAGTTGAGGAAAATCAGATAAATTTGATGGGAACTAATGAAGATGATTCCATTTTTCTTAAACAAGAAGAACAAGAATTATTTTTACTGATTCAAACAAAAATGGAATTTGAATAATCTAATGATTATAAACATGGTTTTGAAAATGCTATATTAGAATTCCACAAAGAATATAATCTCAAAAGCAAGAAAAACAATGATAACTCCAACAAAAAATATCTAAACCATTCTAGAAAGAAAACATTAGAATCTAATCCTAAGAAAATAGCTAAAAGCTCAAAGAGAAATGACAACAATACATAAAAGATAAATACAAAAAATATTACCAAGAAAATGATTGATGTCTCAACAAAATCTGTCCAAACTGAAAAGCCTACTACAAGTAAACAAGTTGAACTAATCACAAGGACCATAGCTAATAAAACCTTTTTTTCAAACTTGCTAAAAAGTGAGGTAACCTTCATTTTTGAGAATGAAATTGCAAAACTTAAGATTTCTATTCCCCTTACTGAATTGGTGAACAAGAATGTTTATAGGTCTCAAGTTTTAAAGGCACTATATGTAGGAGAAAACACAGATACAGTGAATTTAAGTGATGACCAGCCTGAACTCTTGTTTGGACCAGAGTTGGATGGAAAGCCTCAAGAAGGAGGTGTTCCTCCATTTTATGTTAGTCTTAATATTCATGATAAGATCCTTCATAATGCCATATTAGACTTAGGTGCATCACATAATCTCATGCCAAAAATTGTTATGGAAAAACTTGGATTGGAAATTAGTAGACCATATAAAGATCTATATTCTTTTGACTTCAACAAGGTTAGATGTCTAGGTCTAATTAAGGACCTCTGTGTCATGCTAGCCCAGATACCAGCCAAAAGTTTAGTGATGGACATTATAGTAGCAGATATCGCTCCTAAGTATGGTATGTTGTTATCATGGTCTTGGGGGGCTAAGTTGCAGGGAAAACTTCAAATGGATATGACATATTCCACAATACCAGAAATTATTTAATTAAGGAGACTATATAGAGAAACATTAATGAAGTACATGGTGAGTAGTCAAGAAAGGCCAGACAATTATCCCCTCTACTCAGTCCACACTGATCTTGATTCTTTCATTCTGTATAATGACAATGTTGGAGACATAGATACTCAGGTAAAACAGGCAAAAAATGAATTTGATGAAAAACATAACACTCAAGTACCCACTATGCAGCAAAACTCTGAAACAGAACCTCTGTGGAATATGACATTCGATGGCTCATGTGGTAAAACAGGATCAGGGGCAGGAATCTGGTTATATAATCTAACAACTAATCAGGCTCAAGGTTACTCTTATAAACTGAATTTTTTGTGTACAAACAACATAGCAGAATATGAGGCATTATTATTAGGCTTAAAGTTGCTTAAAAAGATAGGTTCCAAAAGGATTTCTGTCTAGGGAGACTCTGAGCTTATCATTAGACAAATCAAAGGACAATACTTAGCTAAACACCCCAGATTGAGAGAATATCGAAATGTTGTTATTGATTTCCTCAAAACATTTGAGGAGTATGACCTTGCTGTTATCCCTAGGCTCCAGAATGCTTTGGCCAATGGACTATCTTTTTTAGCCAACACTTGCAAATTACCTCATCCAAACAAACAATACATAGTTGAAGTAAAGCATCGCCCTGCAGTGCCTGATAACATGAGATACTGGCAAGTTTTTGGGAATGAAAAACAGATTGAAAGATTTTTGCAATCAAAAGATGAATTTGAAGACTACAACATAGATTTGGAAAGTGAAATAGACAATCAAACTATTGTACATAGTGATTTAGAACAAATTGTTGTCTATGAGGAGAAATTTCCTGTAAATAAAACTGTATAAAAAAGTGAAATACATAAGGACCCAGAAAAAGAAGAATTTAAAGTACTGCAACTTAAATATAATGTTCTCCCTATAGGACTTGCTCCTTTAGAAGAACTATTTGATTTTAATGATGTTGCTAGAAAACCAAAAATAGAACCCACAGGGACAAACATAGAAGAATGCAATATAGGTAGTGAATTGGACCCTAAAATCATAAAACTGTCAAAATCGATACCCCTCATGGCTAAAAGAAATATAAAGCTCTATTCAAAGAATTAATAGATGTGTTTGCTTGGAGTTATGAAGATTTGAAAGCTTATGATACTAGCATTATACAACACAAAATTCCACTCAAAGAAGATCAAAAGCCATTTAAACAGAAGCTACGCAGGATAAACCCTGTTTTAATGCCTTTGGTTGAAAAGGAAATCAAGAAGATGTATGATGCTAAGATCATAGTCCCGATAAGATATTCTAAATGGGTATCCAACATAGTGCCTACAAGAAAGAAAAGTGGTGAAATAAGACTGTGCATTGACTTTAGAAATTTAAACAAGGTTTCTCTCAAGGACAACTATCCCTTACCAAAGATGGATCATATATTGCAAAGGGTAGTGGGTTCTAGTAGGATTTCCTTGTTAGATGGTTTCTCAGGATACAATCAAGTCTTAGTACATCCTGATGATCAAGATAAAACTGCTTTCACTACCCCTTAGGGAACTTTCATGTATGTTAAAATGCCTTTTGGATTAATGAATGCAGGTGCCACTTTTTAGAGAGCAATGGACATTTCTTTCTCAGAGGATATTGGATATTTCATTGCAATTTATCTCGATGACATCACAATATTTTCAAAAACTGATGAAGAAAACTTAGTGCATCTAAGAAATGTATTTGAAAAGTGCATAAAGTTTGGTATTTCACTTAGTCCTAAGAAATCACTGTTTGGCCTTGAAGAAGGAAAGATTTTAGGCCATGTCATATCCAAAGATGGAATTAGGATTGACCCTAGTAGGATTGAAGGCATCCTAAAGATAAATCATCCAAGAAACATGAAAGAACTTCAGTATTTTATTGGGAAAATATTTTTTTTGAATGGAATGGTACATAAATCAAATGGAATGTGGAAGCTAAGAAATCTTTTGACCTAGTTAAACACGCATTAACACAAGCTCCCATTTTAATCAGCTTGGATTTCACTATTACAAAAAAACAATGATGGATATGAACAACCAATAACATTCTTTAGCAAAACTCTGAGAGATGCTTCTTTGAAGTACAATATCATGGAAAAACAAGCATTTTCTTTAGTCAAAGCAATCAAAGATTTTAGGGTTTATGTTTTACATTCTCATATCATTTCTTATGTGCCCAATGTAGTGGTCAAAGACATTCTCACTCAAAATGGACCAGATGGGAAAAGAGGCAAATGGATAGTTGTGATATTGGAATATGATATAGAAATCAAGCCCACCAAGTTGATCAAAGGACAGGGATTAGCCAAATTAATGGCTGAATCAAATTTTAATGCTTTAGACATCAACATGGTGTTTTCTTTGGATTATCTTGAAGAACTGGCGACTCCACCCATAGATGAGGCATATTTAAATTCTCCCTAGTATGCAGACATTTTATATGTTCTTTTCAATTTGAATGATCCTCCTGGATTATCCAAAACAAAAGATAGATTTCTCAAATTGAAAGCTGTCAAATTTTGTATTGATGGTGGTATATTGTATTGGAAAGATGCTGGGGTGTTTTACTCCAATGCTTGTTAAAGGATGATGCTGGAATTTCATGAAGGTGACTGTGGAGGCCATCTTTATTGGAAGGCAACTGCAAATAAAATCCTTAGAGCTGGTTATTATTGGCCTACACTATTCTCAGACATCCATAAGATGGTAACCACTTTCCACAAATGCCAACTTTTTGAAGGAAGAGAAAATTGTTACCCATGCCTTTGAAACCCATGTTTGTTGAAATTCCTTTCCAGCAATGGGAACGGGATTTCATTGGTGAAATTCATCCTCCATCCTCAACCCAACATAAATGGATCCTAACTACCATTTATTATTTTACCAAATGGATAGAAGCCATTCCTTCAAGAGCTGCTACTGATTCTGTCATTATAAAGTTCCTATAAACCAATATCCTTTCTAGATTTGGCTGTCCTAGGAAACTGATCACTGATAATGCTACAACTTTCAAGTCAAAAAAAGATGGTGGATTTTTGACACAAATATCATATCTCTTTGGGACATTCAACAAGTTAATACTCTCAAGGTAATGGGTTAGCTGAATCTTCTAATAAAAGTTTGGTGAACATTATTAAGAAGATATTGGAGGACAATAAGAAGTCATGGCACCACAAATTGGTCTATGCATTATGGGATGACAGATTGACTACAAAGAGGTCAATTAACATGTACCCATTTCAGTTGGTTTATGGTTAGATGCAATATTTCCTACTTCCATGGGAGTACAAGTTATGAAGATCATCCAAGAGATACAAAGTGAACCTAATGATATCCAAAGGAGGATATATCAAACCATTCAATTACAACAATCTAGAGAAGAAGTTTACAACAGAACTCAGGCTGTCCAAGAAAATACAAAGAAATTTCTTGACAAAAGAACCAAGGCTGATGATTTCAACATGGGGGACAAAGTGTTAAAATGGGACTCAAGAAGAGAAGACAAAGGAAAACATGGTAAATTTGAGAATCTTTAGAAGGGTCCATATATAATTTTAGCTTTCAGAGGAAATAATGCATTTTTTTCTCAAAGAATTGGATGGAACAAAATTATCAAGAGGTCCTGTCAATGGTAGGATGTTGAAACATTATTTCTCATAAGCACAAAAATCTCCTCACTCCATTGTAAATATCACAAGTTTCAGGTTTTTTTTTTTTTTTTGATTAGTTTATTTGATAAAAGAAATCAGATTGAAGACAAAACAGATTTGAAAGACTCAAGGCTATTGGTCATGTGTTCTTGACACTTCAAGTTGAGAAGTGCCATCCCCAGCTGGAGCCACTGTTAGGGTCCTATAATTTATAGGATCTCAAGGTGATTAAGAATTTCACGGTTTGCTAGTTTCAAATTGTTCATAGATTTCAATTTTCAATTGATTTCATAAAAAAAAGAGGAAAAAGAAATGAAAAGAGGGTATAAAAAAAAGAGAAAAATAAAAAGAAAAAGAAAACCCCAAAGATTGTTCAAATCATACAGTTTAAGCATGATTGAACAAATTTCAATTTATGTTGATAGGTTAGAAAATAAAGAGTTGCCAAATAGTTAAATCTTGGCAAATCAGTAGCTAGGTAGAAATGGAATTTGGTCCAACTGTTTAATCTGGACCAAAGAGGAGAAATAAGTGATAGAGTAGGTTAGATCTTAAAAGAAAAGAGATGAAAAGAAAAAAACAATGAAAGGGTCTACAAGTCTAAATGCACCCTATAAATGGAAAAGAACAAAAAAATTCTAGGATAGAGAAAAAGGGTAGGTAGAATCAGAGAATAAAGAAGGGGTATCAAAGGACCTTCTTAAAAAATTGGAAGACATTTCCTAAGGTTCGAAGAAAATTCGATCTTTCTAAGGTCAGATAACAAAATTTGTAAGGAAAAGGGGCTTATGACACATTAATAATTATTCCCCCCCTTTAAACCTTATTTATTTTCCCTTTCATATTCCTATAGTCTGCTCCCATTCATAACCTGACCCCACCATGCACTCACCCATCACATCATCGTCAACCAACCCACCATATTTCCTTTCATCTCCGCTCGCTCCACCCGATCGAATGGCCCACGTCTTTTTTCGCACCACCCCCTCACCATCCGAAATTTAATACTGGGGGGTTTGAAGTTAGTGGTTTCTGCTCCCCTATGTGTCGTGCTCTCGTGAGTTCGCACGCCCCCTCTCATACCGCCTACCATTCCACAGGCCCCCAGAAAAGTTATATCCGGTATTGTCCAACCCACCCAAGCAACCGTTGAACACACGCCACCTCACTGCGCCAAACCGTCCCATCCATCCAATCATTCCCTTTCCCACCCTTGAGCCATAAATGAGGACAGGTCATTAGCCAATGAACCTGCACCAAATTAAGCCAATTCAACAACCTGATTTCAAATCATAAAACCACCAAATTGCGCCAAGTTCAAACTTTAAACATTATTGTTCACTTGCAAGCGCTTCCTCCCACTCCATTCATCTATTACACAGAATGCAAAGCAGATCAAGAGAACAACAACACAGTCCAGGATTACTAATTTTTAAGTAGTGATCATTGATTCCTATTATTGAATCCCATTTCTGTTCAAATCCCTTTCTTTCTCCCTCACTAAAAATCCTACTTCTTTCATCCTTTTCTGTTACAGAGTATACAACAATGGCACCTAAGTAGAAAGAACCAAAAATCTTCAACCCAATGGTGCACCCATTACTAGATTTAGATCATTTACCATTGGCTGACAAGGATTTCAAGATCCATGAAACCCTCTCATAATTTGATCCATTTAATGTATATTGTTGGTGGGAGGAAAAATTCATGGAGGAAATGGATGACATAGGCCTGTGGGACACCAACCTGCCTTTTTATATCTTCCCTAAAACACAGAGTTGTCCAGAACTGATTAGGAAGTTCCATTCATGTTACAACCCACAACAAAGAGCAGTGATGGCCCCAACAAGACATATTTTATTCACAATTGATGCTCAATCAATCATGCAGATGATGCATGCCCCAGTTATTGAAGGAAATGTTCCTTTTTCACATGAAGTTTTGATTGAAATGTACCAAAAACTTGATTTCTCCAAAAGAGCTAAAACATTAGAGATTTTCATGGATAAGAGAACACCTCTGCCAGGCAAAAACCCTCCTTATTCCTCCTTTGTTTTTCCTAACAGAACCAAACATATTGCCTCAGTTCTTTCCTACCTACTTGGCTATTATTTTGATCAATGGATTGATGAAGCTATTATAGCTTTCTTATATATCCCCTCCACTGAATCCAAGCCCTCAATAATTTTCAACTTCAACTAGTTTCTAGCAGATGTAATGTTGAAAATAATACTGAGAGGGGGGGGGGGGGGGGGTGAATCAGTATTATCAGATCAGATAAAACTTTTTCAATTTCATACTCAGATTCATACACACAGCTTCAGTTAAGGATATCAGCGTATATACGCGACTTCGTTAAGGGCAACTAGCGTACATGCAGTAATCTTAAGATTCAGTTAGCTTATCTTCAGTAAATGCATCAGAACATTATTAACCATATTAACAGTAAACAGGTGCAGTATAACAGAACAGATCATCACACATAAGGCACACACATGAACACCATGATATAAGGTGGAAACCCAATGTGGGTGAAAACCACCTGCTGCAATTTGTTTCTATCTTCCTTTAATAAGAAACTTCTTTTACAATGTACTGGTGCAGTCCTTTACCAGCACGCAGGCTACAACCTGCAGAGAGCTACAACCCCCTGGCTCTTGTACTGGCTGATATGTTTACCAGTATGTAGGTGCTAGCCTACTAAACTCTACGATCTTCCCGGGACCACGTTTCATACATTTTCATACTGGATCCATAAAACAACCTGCATCATCAATCTCTGAATCACCCAATACTGATCATTGAAACCCTGTCAACAACATAGACAACATAACAATAACCAAATCCAACTTCATCTTCAAATATCATACTTCACATTGTATACGCTACTTGGACAAACCCAACCTGCGTGTATACGCTTTTTTGCCAAAGACATCCTACGTACAGATCTGCAAATCCTAACTTATAATTCCGCAGCTATATCAGACATCAAAACATACCCAGATCATAACAATAAACATGCGTCAATAGATCTAGTCTATCCACAGTCAAACCATATGAAGATAATCATTCCAAGCCTTGAGATCCCGTTCCATAGTTCATCATCCTCCACATGAGTCAAACCATGGTTCAGATCACCAACCCATAACCAGCATT
This sequence comes from Pinus tabuliformis, assembly GCA_031772625.1. Lineage (NCBI taxonomy): Eukaryota > Viridiplantae > Streptophyta > Pinopsida > Pinales > Pinaceae > Pinus > Pinus tabuliformis. The sequence goes on from CM062811.1 coordinate 196,170,468, forward strand.
TGGATCTCATACTTCATCAGATATTCATTACTCACTCACTCCCTTTGGCCTAATGATCTTCTCCTTATATAGGTTTAGGCCTTTCATAATACCACAGTCCAAAACCATAGTAAAACAATACCATCAACTCAATACTAGGGATCAACACGTCTGTCGAGATACTTTGGTCCAAAAACATAGGCTCAAGTATCGAGGACTAACTACCACGGACCAAAAGTAAGCTTTCCGACACGTACGCTCTTTTCCATTCATGAACCAGCGTGTATACCCTACTTGGTATATAGCGAACCTGCGTATACGCGACTTGGTATATAGCGAACCAGCGTGTATACGCGACTTGGGCTTAATGAACCTGTGTATATGAATTTTCTCTTCTTCTTATAGTCTGAACATCAATTCCTTGCTGCTGACCTTCTGCACTATGATTTGTCATCAGTGTGGTTTGCCATCAAGGACAACACTTATCTCATAATGCCAACATGTAATTCATGAACAACTTGTCAAATTTTTCACAGAAGAAGTTTTTCATTATTCCTCAGTGTTGGTTTACATGTTTGTGTATTCTCAGGCAGACATGTTTTAGTTTTCATTGAGAAAAATGAATGATGAAGGTGAGCCTCAATCAGTGATATTTTGGACAACCTTGGTTATGAAAGATCAAAAGGATTTCAGTTACAATACATTTGTGGAAATGTTTGTACACCCAACAATGAGCCTTGTCAATGGAACTACAGAACCAAAGATAAGTGAAGGCATAAAAAGAATTATGCGACTGTCTGGTGATTGGTACTTGTACCACAACTACACTGAAATAAGAGTGTATGGCTATGAATTGACTCCCTACAAGCTGCCAAAGTTCTTCCCCATGAGGATCTTTGCATTAGACTATATTAGACAGATGATCGGTGCAGATGAGATGCATTTTGTAGCAGCCAAGAAGAAATGCCAATTCAGGATCAAGTCCCAAATTGGTCCCTTCATTCTCTATAGGAGAGCTGTAGGAGAGGAGGCAGATAGAAGGCTAATAGAGATGAATTTCACCCATAGCTTCACTTGGTCTTATGACCCTTGGGGTATTATTTCTAAGAAGAGGGTGGAAAATAAATCCACGGCCTACATCCACACTCAAAGACATGAAATCAAAAAATACATGAATCAAATAGAGTGGATGCCAGATACATTACAGGAGGACGAGGAGCAAGTAATATCCTCATCCAATTCACAAACCCTAAGGCCACAGGAGAAACAAACTACTGAAGAAAGGTTTGAAAAGGGAAAAGAGCCAGAGCAAGGAATAACAGGGAAGAGATCTAGAGAAGAGCAGTCACCAGGAACTGATATTTCCATAAAAGAGTTCAGATTGAAGTACAGAAAGAAAGCCAGAAAACAACACATGGATATAGATAAAGGATCACCACCACAGACAATGATCAAAATAATTGATATTCCAGATTCTTCACCAGCTGGAGGACAATCATTTCCTTCTACTCCAACTTTAGAAAGACAACAAACTCTCCAAGTGTCCTCATCTACAAAGGTGACTAAAGAGAAAGAAGAAACTGTATTTGATACCTTTAGGGAAATCAAAATTAGGAATGAAATGCTCAAGAAGAGCACTTATGCTCAGTTTTGGAAGCAGAGTGCAACTGCACAAGGCAGACTTCTCTTTTCTTTTGAATCAGAGAAGGGCAATATGCATATGGCATTTTTGGAGGCACAAATATCAAAGCCTAAAACTCCAGCAGACTACAAGCATACTTCATTTGAGTTTGATGTCAAAAATGTGCATCCAATTGATCAGCTGGAGATGCACAAGCAAACATGTGAAATGATTTCATCTACTTTGACTAGCACTTCCATGAACTTGTTTAAAATTCAGGTAGCCCTTTCAAATGCTCAGTCTCGGTTGAAGATGGAGAGAATTTCATCATTATCAAAAGACACCAAGATAAAGTCTTTGGAAGACTTAATAATAAAAATTGGGTATGATCCCTCAGATACCAAGGGAGCCGAACAAGTGATCAAGAAGAAAGAGCTAGACATCGCAGCTCTGAAGAAGTAGCTTAAGCTTCCTACTACACATGACCCACTTAAAAAGGAAATAGAGGAAACAGAGAGCATAAAAGTTGACATTATGAAAATTATAGTAGAACAATCCATCCAAATCAAACATATGGAGACAAAGATGGAAAAGATGGTGTAGGAAAAATAAAAAGTAGCATAGATGGCTATCACCACAATGGAGACCCTTCCTCTAACGACCGTCCCCATAACTACTCCAGTAGGTACTTCAACAAGAGTAGGAAGCAGTACAGAACAGTTGGCAAGATCTATGGAGGGTATGAATCTAAAATGAAGAAATTAAAGGACTGAAATCCCAAGTTAGTGTGCTACAAGATCAGATTAAAAGGATTGAAGATAATCACTTGGTAGAGATGCAGAGAGCAAAGGCATTGATTGAGAAGCTTCAGAAGTTAGAAAAAGAATCCTCCATTGGGAATAGTCTAGGGAGGGTTAAGGAGATCATTTGGCACAATATCATAGGTCAGATGAATGAAATTTGGCCCAACATCTAATTTATTTTTGAGCAGAAAGAGTTTCTAGAAAAAGACAAAGAAGCCATTTCATCCACCAACACAGAGTTGGGAAATATGCCAGAGACAACAAACAGAATTATCAAGTTCCTGAATGCAAGAAACAAATATGATATGGAAGACTTGGGAGTGGCATACAGGACAGAGAACATACTACAGTCAAGAAGGTCCTGAAAAAGAAGAGTTTAAATGTGCAGCTGAAGGAAAAGTGCTAAGTTTTAGAGTTGAAAATAAACAAGTTTTTTAATGGAATGCAACCTCTACATCAAAAGGGTCTTCCCTCTGTATTTGTTATAAATGAAAAACTCATGGACAAAGGGTATTATGTCAAGAAGCTTCAAGGCATAACCACAAATGCTGCAAATTTGTTAAACATCAAAGGTAGCATAACAGGAAAAGCTTTACTAGAAGCAATCAACAATCAGATTTACATTCAACATGAGTTGAAGCATGTATTTTTGGTCAAGCCATCATTTGCCAAATACAATGATGCTGATGAGGTGTACTGAAGGTTAATCAAAATTAAGATCCCTAAAGGGGAAGCATGGAGTGACTTATGTGACTACCAGGAAGAACGAGACAAGGATGACTAGAGTAGTCATACAGGTTTGAGTCAGCACCAGCCACGTCAGCAAAACCACTCCAGCCTAACTAACACTTCAAGAAACAACATTCCAGAAAAGGAGGGACACCTGTTCTAGTCTTCTCAGTGTGGCTACTCCTTAGCTACATTAGTCAAATTTTCCTTCATTGTAATAAATATAGATTGCCAAGTGTAGAAGGCAAATCGTTGTAGTTTTCTTTTAATTACTCCATGCATTGGGGGTATTAGGGGTTGGACCCTAGTCATCTGAACTATTTTTCTATTTGGAGCATTGTAATTTCGAGCTGGAGCATCAATAAAAGGACAGTTTACAGGATACTTGATCTATTTTGACCTGGTGATGTTTTTCTCTTTGTGTTTAATGTATTTCTATTTACTTATCCATGCATTTTCACTTCTCATTGTAAAACAGAAATTATAGTTTAAGATATGTTGTTGGAGCACCTTACTGTTATCTATATTTACAATCTCTGTGTTTTCTTCTGAAGTACGATTACAAAATACTTAAATGCTTTGTAATCCTAACTGATATCATTGTCTGTCATTCCATTTATCATTCTGCTTTAAAAGATCTAGTGAGGATAGTTAGCTTGCCCTGTAAACGCTCTGTAAAATTGATGTTACCACCCAGCCTGTGACTCCATTGCCCAATGGAAAATGTTTAACAATGATCTTTCTCCAACCAAATGAACAAACAAACAAACAATATTTTCATTCTTAATATCTAGCCTAAAATATTCCAGCACTAAAAACAAAGTTAAAACATAATTGTATAGAGAGAGCCCTCTCTGGGTCCAGGAAGGCTAGGTCTTGCACTCATAAGTGGTTTGATGTATCTTTTGTGACTTTTTTCTTGCCAATATTCAAAATCACAAAATGATGACACATACCACAGACTCATGTATTATTAGATGCCTATTCATGTATCATTAGGCAGGGTCATCAGAGATGTTAGATATGTATATGTATGTTTATATGCTTGATTTGTAGGTATCTTGACGGTGTTGTTCTCGTCCTTGCAATGACTTGTAAAGAATCTCAGCCATCACTCCTTGTTTTTCTTTCATGCTTTAGGGGGCATCTGTTACATAGTATTTTGTCACACCTCCTGTTCACTTCTTGTACATACCCCAAAGTGCCAAAACATTGACTATTGTGTAACATATCCATCATGATATACAGACCAAAGCCTCCCTAAAGAATCAAAGGAAAACTACCATAAATCCATTCTGAAGAAGGTTGCCTAAAAACCTAATATTTTGGCATAAACACATTTTTCTCCACCTCCTTCCCGTTCTAATGGAAGATTTCTTAGTTATACACTTGTGCTTGCAACACGAGTTTTCATAGGAAAACCCATGTTGAACCTCTTCTGGCAGGTTTTCCCAAATTGGAGGAGAAGCTTCTCTCACTAGAAACTTCGAGAAGAACGAGATAGTTATTGGTTGTTGTTGATATGGTCGAGATCTCTCATTTGGGCCTCTTGATCTTATCATCATGGGCTTTCCCCTTGAGATGTGGACCTTCCTCCCTCTTTTATGGATCCCTAACTCCCTCTCCCTTCCTATAAATTCACTCCCTTACGTTCCCAAATGGTTGGCCATTGATTGCTACATCCCTATGCTAAGATTTTTCTTATGTGTTAGAGCCTAGATTTGCCTTAGGCTGAAAAGGCAAGGTTCTAGGTCCACATCAAACCACGCTTAACCTCGTAGCTAGCTCTACGAGGACAAGAGAGGGCTCTCTCCAGGTCAATCTCAGCGAAAGATAATCGATGGGGCTAGGAAACTGATTCATTCATTTAATTTTCACTTTTTAGTGAATGAATCCTCTAGAACAAGTAAAAATGTGCCAATATTACATCATGGTTATCAAATTACATCATGAAAGGTCAAGAATAACATTAAGAAGCAAAACTGGTCAAAACTGGGCGAATTTCTAAGCTGAATAGTGAAAAATAGGCAAAAATCCTCTATGCGCTGCCCCTGATTCTCTATGCGTCATGCCACTTTGGAGCTGATTTTTGGGCACTTCCTGAAGTCAAAAGTAGCCCAAGTGTGCTTGTTGGAAAGCCCTGCCTGTCTACTTTCCAACCCAAGTGGAATTTCTGAATTTGGATGTCATTTTCCCCTCCAAAACTTCAATCTCCCAAGATTGTTTCCTGTGTGTCAAAATAGGGGCAGTGAGGTCATTTTTTTAGTTTTTTGGCCTCTTGAGGACTCAAAACCTGCCCAAATCTCTTGGCCATGTACCAAAAACCATAATTTTATCATGAAAAATCTAGAAATGCAAATTTTTTGTAATTTGGAGCTCCCTAGCAAAAGCACGCGCCACGTGGCGCGGCGCATAGGGAGGAAAACCTTGTTTTTTTAGTGCAAAAATTGCTCCAAATTTCTTGAAATTTGGGCTGCAACTTCTTTATCAAGTATCATGTTGGGCTAAAGAGGCTTCAGCCAATATCCGAAGATGATCATGCTCCTTTTGCCTCTTTTGCTTCCTTATTGCCTTCTTTAATTTTGCCTTTAGATTCCTTATTCGTGCCTTGCAAACCTTGTTCCGCGCCATGTAGTGGAAAGCCATGTGTCTCAACAATGCTTTGTCTCTGTCAGCCTTGTCCAGCAGTCCCTCTAAGTGGATGTTGATCCTCTCGAGCCAAGACTCCCGATCATCATTAATCTCTTGCTCCAATGAAGTGAGCTCAATCCTTCTCCTTTGTGCAGCTTGGCGATTCTCGTGGATGTTTTGTAACTCCATGATTGCTTGCTGATCTTCAAGATATTTGTTCCTCTGCTCAAAGTATTTCATAGTCCACTTAGCCCTCTCCAATTCAAGGGATAAGGCTTTGATCTCTGTTTGCTGCTCCTGGATGATCTCTCTAAGTTTGGCACTTTCCGGGCCCATATCTGTATCATCATCATGAATGAGAATGAAGTCGGTCTCTTGTTCACCTAAAGGCCCCTAATCCTGCATTGGCCTCTTTCCTTTGTCCTGCACCTGTGGTGTTGATGTCGGAAGCGAGGCCCCTTCCACACTGGGTGGATATAACACTCGCTTCGCTGCTGCAAACAAATGTCTAGTGCCCCTCTTATATGTGATGAATACTGGCACACTAACGGTCTCATGGCACTCATACTGATGAGAAGGTCCACCTGTGTCATGCCCAACCTCTGAAAGCCCCTGTGAAGCTCTGAAGACATCACGGGAGATGAAATCATCCCAAGTGATGCCCTGTAATCCGAGCTGATGAGCCACCAAAATCTTGATGATAGCAAAATGATAAACACTGTTAAGTTGCTGCTAAGTGGTTTTGTGCTGCACAAGAGTGGTCATCCTCTCTATGTTTCGACAAATAAAATACGTAATGTTCATCATCTGTACCCTGGTGAAATGCATGAGCAACCTGATGTGATAAGCATATAAACGAGAGAAACGTCCCTCACAGCTGAAATACTTCATGATTAATTTCATTAGTGGAGCATATTCATATTTAAGATATCGGAATGGAAACACTCTCTTGAGTTGCCTCAAGAAACCGGTTTTAATATATGGCTCATAATGCTGACAGTCAATCTTCTTCCTCTTGTTCCATGGTTCTCTAATGTTGGGTATGCCGGTTGCCAGTGAGATATATTCTGGTGTAAGTGTGAAGGCGACACCAGCCAAAGTAACTTGATCTCCATGTAAATGTAGTACAAATAGACGAGCTAACTCATGATGAAATTGAACATTAGCCACCTTCTCACAAAACTCATAACATGACTGATGCTGAAAATAGAAAATGGCTAGAGGGCAGGCCTGTAATTCAGTGAGGGTGATTGGTTCTTCTCTGATGTGTCTACCTCCTCTATGAGGCCTCTGGGATGCATGTTCCTCCATGGGTGAGTCACTGTGGGTTTCCATTCCATAATCAGATGAATACTTAGATGCCATGACTGCTGTACAAAATACCTTGGAGAAAAAGATGCTGTTGTGTTGGACTGCTCTTTTGTGATGTGTTTAATTTCTGCCACCAAGGGGAAAACAAATGAAACAAGGGACTATTAGGAAGGGGGAAGAAATAAGGGATTAGGGACTATTGGGACAAATTTTATTAGGGAAAGTAGGAGGGTTTTGAGGGGTTTTATGTATAGGGTTAGGAGATTTTTTGTAGGGTTAGGGTTTGAAGTTTTTGGAGTTGAGAATTTGGGACAGAGAATTTAGGATAGGGGTTGATGATTTTAGGGGGTAGGGAAGACTGAAATTAAGGAAAAAGAATGAAATAAAGGAGAAAAGAGAATGAGGGAAAATGATGAACTTGGTGCAAATAGCTTTTAAAACCCTAGGCAGCCATTCTTCTGTGAGGGTTTTGACATGGTGGATTTTGATTATGAGTTTAGACCATCACCATTCATCAATCACCGTATCATAGCACAAATTTAAATGCAATGAAGTGATAGAGATCCTACCTAGCAATTCCGTGCTTTTTCATGGCGATTTGGAGCAAAGTTTAGCAATTTTGGGCTTTTAAACTGTATGCGCCGTGCAGCTTGCCCAATGTGCCTCACCTTCCCAGTGCGTTGCGCACGTTCAAAAATACACTGCGTGATTTCTCCCAGTGCGCCACGCTTTCTGCCCAGTGCACCGCACTGGCAAGTTGCAGCAATTTTTTGTCTAATTTCTCACTCTTTCACAAAAATCACTTTGAGATGCCTCCTCTTTGTTCTTGACATGCAAATGAATGTTTTAAAACTTGGAGACATGCTTTATATATTGGATTTTCAAATTAATTTTATCAAAAACCCATTTTTGTAATGTTTTGCAGATGACCTTTATTTAAACCTCTGTTTTGGACTTTTTCACTACTTTTCACTTTGTAATGAGCGAAATGACCCGAGCTTGGCTTGTTTTTACAGGTTAGGGAGCTTCTTAGGCTAAGGAAAAGAACCAGGGTGCAGGTGAAGGAATTTACAATGAAGTGAACAAAATTTACATGAGTTTGTACAAATAAAGCCGACTACTCAACACATTTCGAACACTTTTTAACAAAATTTATTGGTGATAGAACATCCTCATGGCTTGCTGGTGATCATTAGACACTCTGAAGCATTTATTGACAAAACCCTAACGAAACCCTAGACCTACTTGACACTAAAACCCTAAAGACAACTTTTGCAACTTTGATGAAAACACTGTTAAATGAAGAGCCAGAAGGCAGATAACATGAGGGGAACGAGTGACAAGGCCCTTCCGTCAGATTATGGCATGCTCCTAGTGGAATGCAAATCGCTCTGAATGAGACATCTAAAAATGAAATGCAATAAGAGAAATGATCTCTGACGGAGGGATGACCAGACCGACTCTAACATTGGCTCCAATGGGGATGGTAGCTCCAAGGAGGTGCCAAGAACGGCAGATCTCTGGAAGAGCTAGACAGTGCCTTCGTCCATTGGACTATGGAGTCATTATTTCGACAAACAACACAAGACTTTGACTCATTTATTGACTGAAACTTGATTTAAACCGACTCAATTGTGAAACTGAAATGACTGAAAAACTGACTCGACAAACTGAAACCAAAACTGTAATGAAACACGAACAAAGCGCTACCTTTGGCTGCTTATTTATTTACAAAATCTAACCTACTTTGCTGCAGAGCCAATAGATCAAGTAATGCTGTAATGCTAGATCAACCATTCAAGTAACTGTGACAAGGATGCTGCTTGAGAGTGTTTCCACCAGGACACAGATGTAATTGCTGGTAGCCATACATGGACGTAATGAGTTTTGCTATGTAAAAAATAATTTGATCTATCATTTAAACTGAAAAACATTTCCATGTATGTTGCAATAGGATCGCAAAAGCGAGACTCTGTTTGCTGGCCTAACTCTGCAATACATACTTCCAGCTGCACACTATCAATGCAAATATCCACGGGCAGCTCCATTGTTTCCTGTTTTGAAGGAGGGAGAGTTTCCAAGAACTTTTTGGGATCACGAAATTCATATGATTGGATCTGATCATTTAAATACTGAATCTCCTTCTCAAATCTTTCAACAAGTAATTCACAGAAACTAGTTTTAGCTTCAAGAGGAAACTTTGGAGATTTCAAACATTGAAACACGACAATGAAAAATGCTTCATCAATTTCAAAATCCACTAACTGATCTTTAACTTCTTTTACAACTTCACAAATTGCAGGGTCTGCCACATACCCTACCATTGCATGAATGGTTTAGTGAGCACTGGAATCTCTGGGTTGAGTTGGAGTCGCCAGGTGAATGTTTCAGCCTTCATATGTCTGATTGTTGTCCACCATCAACAATTTTATCTGAACTTGATACATGTACTGGGGCGATTTATAAGTTAAGTGTTACGATTACAAGCTAAACCGAAGATTGACTGAAGCAGCGTTTATCTACTTCGCTGATGCATAGAAAAAGCGTTTCGAAGGCTACCTGGCATGACTTTAGGCTCTGTCTATAGCTTATAAAACAAATGACATCAATAAGCAAACCATTTTCTTCCCCAGTATGGCCGCCACTCTGTTAGAGCCTAGATTTGTCTTAGGCTGAAAAGGCAAGGTTCTAGGTCCACATCAAACCACGCTTAGCCTCCTACGAGGACAGGAGAGGGCTCTCTCCAGGTCAATCTCAGCGAAATATAATCGATGGGGCTTGAGATGACTGATTTAACAACTGATATTAGGCTAGGTATGAAAGTGCAAAGTTTTGATTTGAGTTTTTGGGGGTTTTGTTGGAAAAAAGGGACAAACAAATTTTGGGTCCGAGGATGAGGCCAGATTTTTGCAGAGTTTAGGTAGGGGCAAGATAGGCAGTAGTTTTGATGCTTTGGATTGAATGAATGGGTGGATCAGACTGGTGAGGAGCCAAGGAGGGCAAGAAGGTCTCAAGAGTCCTCCTCGAACAGATGAAAACATGAAGAATTAAACAAAATATCAAGGCAGAGCATAGCAGTCCAATGAATTCTACCTTAATCACTCATTTGTTCAATTGTAGAAGAAAGGAGAAGGGAAAATTATATACATAAACATCAATGAACTTAAAAATACATAGAGAAACACACCATCAAAACATAGAGCCACATGGATCCCAACAAGTGCTGCAAAACCCTAGTCTTTCCTTTGCTAAAATTGCAAAAATGAAATGTATAATAGAGTGTCAAGCAATCCCAAGTATCCAACCCTGAAAATGACTGAGAAATTACATGATATAGACAAGCCTAACTCGTTCCCATGCCTCTAGGGGTCGAGCTCATCATTCTAGGAGCTGTTTGAACCAATTCTAAATAAGGAACTAAAATCTAGGTAGTCAAACAACTTACCAATGCTAGGAAACTGATTCATTCATTTAATTTTCACTTTTTAGTGAATGGATCCTCTAGAACAAGTAAAAATATGCCAATATTACATCATGGTTATCAAATTACATCATGAAAGGTCAAGAATAACATCAAGAAGCAAAACTGGTCAAAACTGGGCGAATTTCTGAGTTGAACATTGAAAAATAGGCAAAAATCCTCTATGCGTCGCGCCTGATTCTCTATGCATCGCGCCACTTTGGAGCTAATGTTGAGGCACTTTAAGAAGTCCAAATTGAGCCCAAGTGTGCTTTTTGGAAAGCCCTACCTGTCTACCTTCCAACCCAAGTGGAATTTCTAAATTTGGATGTCATTTTCCCCTCCAAAAGTTCAATCTCCCAAGACTACTTCCTGTGTGTCAAAATAGGGGCAGTGAGGTCATTTTTTGAGTGTTTTTGGCCTCTTGAGGACTCAAAACCTGCCCAAATCTCTTGGCCATGCACCAGCGACCATAATTTATCATGAAAAATCTAGAAATGCAAATTTTTTGTAATTTGGATCTCCCTAGCAAAAGCACGCGCCACGTGGCGTGGTGCATAGGGACGAAAACCCTGTTTTTTTAGTGCAAAAATTTTCAAAATGAAAAAATTGCTCCAAATTCCTAGAAATTTGGGCTGGACCTTATTTATCAAGTATCATGTTGGCCTAAAGAGGCTTCGACCAATATGCAAAGACTATCATGCTCCTTTTGCCTCTTTTGCTTTCTTATTGCCTTCTTTAATTTTACCTTTAGATTCCTTATTCGTGCCTTGCAAACCTTGTTCCGCGCCATGTAGTGGAAAGCCATGTGTCTCAACAATGCTTTGTCTCTTCAGACTTGTCCAACGGTCCCTCTAAGTGGATGTTTATCCTCTTGAGCCAAGACTCCCGATCATGATTAATTTCTTGCTCCAATGAAGTGAGCTCAATCCTTCTCCTTTGTGTAGCTTGGCAATTCTCGCGGATGTTTTGTAATTCCATGATTGCTTGCTGATCTTCAAGCTGTTTGTTCCTCTGCTCCAAGTATTTCATAGTCCACTTAGCCCTCTCCAAGTCAAGGGATAAGGCTTTGATCTCTGTCTGCTGCTCCTGGATGATCTCTCTAAGTTTGGCACTTTCCGGGCCCATATCTGTATCCTCATCATGAATGAGAATGAAGTCGGTCTCTTGTTCACCTGAAGGCTCCTTATCCTACATTGGCCTCTTGCCTTTGTCCTGTACCTGTGGTGCTAATTTCGGAAGCGAGGCCCCTTCCACACTGGGTGGAGATAACACTCACTTCACTGCTGCAAACAAATGTCTAGTGCCCCTCTGATATGTGATGAATACCGGCACACTAACGGTCTCATGGTGCTCATACTGATGTGAAGGTACACCTGTGTCATGCCCAACATTTGAAAGCCCTTGTGAAGCTATGAAGAAATCACGGGAGATGAAATCATCCCAAGTGATGCCCTGTAATCCGAGCTGATGAACCACCAAAATCTTGATGATATCAAAATGATAAACACTGTTAAGTTGTTGCTAAGGGGTTTTGTGCTGCACAAGGGTGGTCATCCTCTCTATGTTCTGGCAAATAAAATACGGAATGTTCATCATCTGTACCCTGGTGAAATGCATGAGCAACCTGATGTGATAAGCATATAAACGAGAGAAACGTCCCTCACAGCTGAAATACTTCATGATTAATTTCATTAGTGGAGCATATTCATCTTTAAGATATCAGAATGGAAACACTCTCTTGAGCTGCCTCAAGAAACTAGTTTTAATATATGGATCATAATGCTGTCGGTCAATCTTCTTCCTCTTGTTCCATGGTTCTCCAATATTGGGTATGCCGGTTTCCAGTGAGATATATTCTGGTGTAAGTGTGAAGGTGACACCAGCCAAAATAACCTGATCTCCATGTAAAGGTAGTACAAATAGACGATCCAACTCATGATGAAATTGAACATTAGCCACATTCTCACAAACCTCATAACATGACTGATTCTAAAACAGAAAATGGCTAGAGGGCAGGCCTGTAATTCAGTGAGGGTGATTGGTTCTTCTCTGATGTGTCTACCTCCTCTATGAGGCCTCCGGGATGCATGTTCCTCCATGGGTGAGTCACTGTGGTTTTCCATTCCATAATCAGATGAATGCTCAGATGCCATGACTGTTGTACAAAATACCTTGGAGAAAAAGATGTTGCTGTGTTGGACTACTCTTTTGTGATGTGTAATTTCTGCCACCAAGGGGAAAACAAATGAAACAAGGGACTGTTAGGAAGGGGGAAGAAATCAGGGATTAGGGACTATTGGGACAAATTTTATTAGGGAAATTAGGAGGGTTTTGAGGGATTTTATGTATAGGGTTAGGAGATTTTTTGTAGGGTTGAGGGTTTGAAGTTTTTGGAGTTGAGAATTTGGGACAGAGAATTTAGGATAGGGGTTGATGATTTTAGGGGTAGGGAAGACTGAAATTAAGGAAAAAGAATGAAATAAAGGAGAAAAGAGAATGAGGGAAAATGATGAACTTGGTGCAAATAGCTTTTAAAACCCTAGGCAACCATTCTTATGTGAGGGTTTTGACATGGTGGATTTTGATTATGAGTTTAGACATCACCATTCATCAATCACCATATCATAGCACAAATTTGAATGCAATGCAGTGATAGAGATCCTACCTAGCAATTTCGTGCGTTTTCATGGTGATTTGGAGCAAAGTTTAGCAATTTCGGGCTTTTAAACTATATGCGCCGCGCCTTCCGAGTGCGTTGCGCCCATTCAAAAATACATTGCGTGATTTCTCCCCGGTGCGCCGCGCCGGCAAGTTGCAGCGATTTTTTGTCTAATTTCTCACTCTTTCACAAAAATCACTTTGAGATGCCTCCTCTTTGTTCTTGGCATGCAAATGAATGTTTTAAAACTTGGAGACATGCTTTATGTATTGGCTTTCCAAATTAATTTTGTCAAAAACCCATTTTTGTAATGTTTTGCAGATGACCTTTATTTCAACCTCTATTTTGGACTTTTTCATTGCTTTTCACTTTGTAATGAGCGAAATGACACGAGCTTGGCTTGTTTTTGCAAGTTAGGGAGCTTCTTAGGCTAAGGAAAATAACTAGGGTGCAGGTGAAGGAATTTACAATGAAGAGAACAAAATTTACATGAGTTTGTACAAATAAAGTTGAATACTCAGTTTTTTCCTCAAAACAGAGTTTTGAGGAAAAATACATTTCGAACACTTTTTAACAAAATTTATTGGTGATAGAACATCCTCATGGCCTGTTGGTGATCATCGGACACTCAGAAGCATTTATTGACAAAACCCTAACGAAACCCTAGACCTACTTGACACTAAAACCCTAAAGACAACTTTTGCAACTTTGATGAAAAGATTGTTAAATGAAGAGCCAATAGGCAGATAACATGAGGGGAACGAGTGACAAGGCCCTTCTGTCAGATTATGGCATGATCCTAGTGGAATGCAGATCGAGCTGAATGAGACACCTAAAAATGAAATGCAATAAGAGAAATGATCTCTGACGGAGGGATGATCAGACCGACTCTAACAATATGCTTCCATTTTTGGCTTATAATATATACATCTGATGTTCACTTTCCATAATTGTGTAAATGTTTATGCTATTAGCTTAATGTCCTTGAATTGTTAAGTAGTTTATGTTTGACATATGCCATATATGCTCTTGTATATTTCATAGTACTTTGATCTTCCTTGCTAGTACCCAGATGTGAAGAACAACTAAGGAACGAGGCCTGTAGCAAAAGATTCAAAGCCATCTCCATGGGTCGAGCGATTACCATCAGAGCGAGGTAGGTTTCTCCTTCTCTTTGCATTTGTTGAACATAAGCTAGCAAAGTGTATGTTAGTCTGTTAAATTTGTTGCTATACCCACTCATTGGGCTAGAGGGATTGCCTCTGTCGACATAGGGGATTTTCCTTCACAACAAGGAAACTAACTAGAGTCGGAATAGGTAGACTCAAAAATTTTGGGTACAATGCCTTTTTTATCTCATTTTCTCTAGAGAGGATTCCTCTTCTTGCTCCAAAAGTAGCTATAGAGAGAGGAGGACCTCCAGACCCTCGCATATTAAAATGGGTCACACTTATGGCATGCCATAGAGGTGGCGAAGGACCAACGATCATATATACTCCTGACTTCTTTGAGTGGTTGGAAAATCAAATCATCATGACCGAAGATTTTTCATACTCAGGGATGGATTACAAAGGCGATCTGGACATTCCACTGCCACCTGGGATGCAGTGGGGTAATTTAGGTAAAAATTCACACTTTGGTTGATTTTTGAAAATTTTCATTTTTTGTTATTTTTTTGGTATCCAAAACTAGTTACCTGAAATGATCATGCAGATGTGGCCAAAGTGAGACTAGCTAGATTACAAAAATATGATAGACATGGTGAGCACTGAGTAGATCCCATAATGATGAATCCAGATGTGGTAGAGGAATTGACAGAGATATAGCACAACCTGAGAGGTTGACCTTAGACATCCTAGTTGTCGGGATATATGACTTGCCTCTCTGCTATTACAGGCAAACTGTGGGGGTTTCCGGACCTATTAACCATTTTCTACGATGAGTATCACGCATTGTTGTATGCTACCATGATCATCATCATGCGTAGTCACTAGTCTAAGGGCTAGATTTTTATTTTTTAATGATATATTGGCATGTTTGGAAAATAAAGGCCATAGGGCCTCATGTCTTTGGATGACTTTTTTGTAAAAGCCACATTTTTTACAAACATTTATCTAATGAAAGATACTACTTCTATTTCAGTCTATCTTGTACAATATATGGATGAATATTACATTGATTTATTTATAGATGCTTTACAAATTCCAATTTAACACATAATTAGCCAATGCATTAGTTAATGTGTTTAAATTTCTCATAATATGTTGATACTCAATATAATCAGACTCTCTTTCCAAGAGATGAACCCACAAAACATTCTTAACATGGAAGCACTTCTAACTGAATAAACACCATTCAAATGTAATACTATGAGTTGCGAATCTAACCTAATGATCAATCGACGAATGCTAAATGAAATGACATCAGATAATAGCTCAATAACTGCACTATACTCTACAATATTATCTGTTGTTCAACCAAGGCATATTCCATGAATATAAACTAACTCATCTTTGGGAGAATACGTGACCCAGGCTGCAGATAAATTTTGAGTACTATGACTAGTGCCATTAGCGAAGCCGATATAAGTTTGATGGAGTGTCGACATCTGCAAATCAAGTGTAACACAAGATAAGCAGGAGAAGTAGCGGAAAACCATAAAAAGCTACTAAAAATTACCACATGTAAACTCTGGTACAACAATATAAGCATAATCTAAGCATAATATCTCTTTAGGTAAAGACCATTTCTAGGCTTTCCCAAAGGAACTATGTCATAATCAACTAGTTCATAGGCCCCTTTTGCCAGTGCACGTTTTACAATATAAGGGCCATGCCGCATGGGTTCGAAATTACCAGCGCATAACTTACCGTGCTCTTTCTCATAGACCAAGACTAAATCACCTTCTGCATACGAACGAGGTTTGACACTTTGATCATACTATGCTTTAACTCGTTTCTTTTGGGCCTCACTAGCTAATGCAACGTCATGGCGAGTCTCATTGAGATGTGCTAAGTATAGGAAACATTCTTCCTCAACTAAAGTGGTTGGTAATAATTCAATTTCTAGTTTCAAAGAAGATATCTCACATTCAATCGGTAGGACTACTTTCATGTCGTAAACGAGTTGAAAAGGAGTAAAAAGAGTCGAAGTTTTTGCTGCAATAAGATATGCCCACAAGGATGGATAAAGCATTAGATGCCAATCTTGTTTATGAGTTCTAATAATATGTTTAATCATGGTGGTTAAGACCTTGTTAACGGCTTCTACTTGGCCATTTTCCTAAGGGTAATATGGAGTAGAACTGTCATGACACATGCCTAGCTTCGTGCTAATATCGATCATCATAAAGTTTCAAAAATGGCTACCATGGTCTGTGACGATGGCTTGTGGAACTTTGAACCAAGCAATCATACGATTAAACATGAAAATGGATGTTGTTTCACCATCATCCTTATATTTAGGCATCACATCGACCCATTTAGTAAAATAATCTACCGCAAGGATAATGTGCCCATGCCCCCCGACCAAGTGAGGGTTACATGTAAGGCCAAAAATACAATATTTGAACATAGAAGGCCAAAATACTCCATGCACAAGATTGTTTGAGTAGTGGCAAACCTAGACATATGACCACCACAATCTCTAGAATGGTAGTCATTTAATGCCTTTTTGACTTCCTTGTGAGTTAAACATCGTCTGAAGATAGAATATTTACCATGACGATAAAGTGTATCACCAATAATATTGTATTGATGGGATTGATACCAGATATGACGACTATCCGTTCGACTCAGTTCTATCTGAAATGTCTGGGTCTGAAGATAAATGATGATATCTCCATACCAGGGATCTAAAGTAATGATCAGAAAGAGAGATTCGTCTGGAAGAGAATACTCTACCATGTTTTCTGTATCAGTATGGGGAAAGTCACATAATAATTCAACAAATACTAACAATTTCTTAGATTGGATTTAATCAAATCCAAATCAAATTCTTGTAGGATGACTATCCATTTCGAATACTTGCCCCCTATAAAGTGTTTGGTAAGAAGGTAAACCACGGGGTTGCAATGGGAAATCATAGTATTCTTTCACAATAGAATGTAATAACAAAAACATTGGACAACGTGAACAACTGTCAAGGCCAATTTCTCCACATATGCATATTTTGCTTCAGTTTGGGTCAATTTTATACTTAAGTAATATATCACATTCTCTTCGTTCGATTCATCTTCCTGAACTAAAACCCTGCCAATAGTGACATTAGATGCAGTTAAGTATAAAAAATAGTTTCAATGATAATTGGGAGGTTGCAACAACTGTGTATGGGTCAAAGCATGCTTAAGTACATCAAAGGCCTTTTGAGCTAATTCATCCCAAGCGAATGAGATGCCCTTTTTCAAAAGTCAAGTAAAACCTTTAGTCAACTTGGCGTAGTTCTGGATAAATCGACGTAGAAAGTTTTCTTTCCTTTGAAAACTTTGGAGTTGGCGGAGATTGGAAGCAGGCGGCAAATTAAAAATAGCCTCAATCTTTAGTGGATTGACACGAATGCCTTCCTTTCAAACAACAAATCCTAGCAATCAACCAAATTCCACACAAAAAACAAACTTGTGTGGATTTAATCAAATATTGTAATGACGACATCTGATAAATATTGCTCTCAAATGCACTGGATGGTATTCCCGTCTCAGTGAATGAGCTGAAAAGTCATCTAAATAAGGTTGCATAATATGGTTGATATCATGAATGCATAAGACATAGCCCATTGAAAAGTTGCACCGACATTCTTCAAACCGAATGGGATTTTTTGATAGGAATAATTTCCCCATGGGTAGATGAATGTAGTTTTGTGTTGATCGGCTCGAAGTATGTTGATTTGGTTGTAGCCAAAAATTCCGTTCATAAATGAAAACATTTCATTTCTGGCATAATCATCAATGATCTTATCGATATAGGGAGTAGGATAGTTTTCCTTAGGACAAGCCTTATTGATATCCCTATAATTGATGCATACTCTAATGGTTCCCTATTTCTTATTAACAGGTACGATATTGGATACCTAATTAGACATGGGAACTAGGTTGATGAAACCTGATTTGAGTAGTTTTTGGACCTCAGCTTTAATCGTAGCAATTTTTCATGGATGCATAAGACGTAATCATTGTATGATAGGTTTCACATCCAGGTAAGTCTTAATCTCGTGTACACCAATGCTTGGGTCAATTCCTCGCATTTCCTCATAGGACCAGGAAAAAATGTCATAAAATTCTTGAAATAGGGCCTTATATGTTCGAATTTCTTTGAATGAGAATGAGGCGCCTATGTGAATATTTTCAGTAATTCCTATTTTGACTGAGATTTCAATGGTAATCATTGTAGATATGTTAACCAAATTCCTTTCGTACTCAGCTTGAAAAACTGAAATGGGATTCTGGACTATCTACAATCTCAGGCAAAAACATAGTTGAAAAATCATTCTTGATTTTACCAGGGTTAGGTAGAAAATACAAAATATGATGGTAATCATTCCATGGAATTTCATTTGAAGTCATGACCTCCATAATACTTTTGTCAGTTGGAAACATATAGTTGAAAGGATCAAGGAGTGAAACTGGTTCTAACCAAGGTAAAGGAGAATAATAATCATTGATCACATTCACTAGATAAATATCAGAAGATGATGGGTTGGAAAAAAATTGAAATTCCTGATAGGCCAATTCAAATGGGATCAAAGGAATCTCATTTCCATAGGAGGCTAATTTAGACTCTAAAGGCACTATCTACAGGTAAGAAGATTCCACAATGCTTGATGTAATCATGTTAACCTTGACAAGATTAGAAGGAATGTTTGGTGAAGGAAGCGCAAAGGTTCCCATCAGTGACGAGTCTTTGAGTAAATCAACACCAATATCCTCATAAAGAGTATTCGTTTTTGTTACAATGTTACCCGTAGAGTTAGGGTTTGAAGTGTAGTAAGACAACTAATCTACTTCGACAATTTTCCCTTTGTGAGGAAATTGTATCATTCAACAAAGTGATGAGACCAATCCTGACATAGCGTAGGTCCAAATTCGACCAAGAAAAAGGTTTTAATTGAGCTGAGCATCAAAAAATTCAACTTCGATCATGACTGTTTTACCCTCTGGCTATATGGGAAGATCATTTAGGATTCCATAAGGATGAAAACCTCTTCCATCAAATGCTTTTAGAGAGGTAGGTGGCTGATTGATGGTTGGAGAACCTAAATATTTCCAACAAGAAATCGACATAATACATGTAGAAGCTCCTTCATCAACAATTGTGTGAAACACTCGTCTGGTTTTAATAAAAACTGGAATCTAGAATGCCATTTGATGAGGGAGTCTTGGGATATGAGTCTCAAGATCAAAGATAATTAGATTAGAATCTTGTGGATCAATAGCTCCTATGGCTAACAATAAAAGCTTTCGCTATGTCGGGCATGTTTTCCACACTTCCAGAGATGACATTGTGAAAGGAGACATAGCCAGGTCTTCAACAACATTGTAATTTTGTGCAGCTCTATCATGTGTGTTAAGCTGATTTCTGAAACACACCTTTGGGAGGTGATCTAATCATCATGTCAGGATTCAATTTCTCGATCTGTAATGGTTTAGAAGGAGGAGGATGGATTGAACTGGAAGGTTGATTATATGAACTAGCCTCATTTCCATTGACCACAGGACCCTTAGACCCATAATCTTTTGATCTCGTAGCTACCATAACTTGTTTTGAAGACATCATCATAATATCTTAAGATGTGGAAGAAGAAGATGTGTTATGAGAAACCATTTTTCTATCTTGAGAAGGAAATGAATCCTTTAAAATAATAGGAGTTGGAGACCTTTAATGAATTTAGAAACCTCTACTCGATGTGGGCATTCCTTCGTATAATAATCCTTATTGAAAATAAGGCAAGGATAGTGAGGTTTTCATTTTCTCGTCCATAAGTTCAGTTTTAGTGGGTTTCTATTTTGAAGAATAATTTTGTTTCTATGTAACTTTCCCCTTCTTTTTTACCTTCGGTTGACTGACTCTTGCCAGTAGATGATTCTACAACATTAATTTTGAAAATAGGTTCTGGAGAAAGGCTTTCAGATGGTGAATCTTGTATGGCCAAAGTCTGAGTACTTTTAGAATTTTACTTTTTCCCCTAAGACTGTTGTCTAAAAAAACCTATTATACCATCAATGACATTAGATCCTATAGGAGAAGAAACTATTTTGGGCGAGGTAAATTCATAATTTTCTCATACAAGGTGCCAGATTGGGTGTAGACTAAGTCTAAATACTGGGCATGAGAAATTACCTGTTCTTCCATGATGACACCTCCCTTAACAACATCCTCGGTAATAACAAGAAGAAATGACTTCCTAAACCATTCAACTAAAATATGATCTGGAATAAAAAATTTGACTAAACGATGTCTACGTCTCCATTCTTGTATATGATTGAAAATATGAGTTGATTTTGTTTGTTTTAAATAAGTCAATAGTTTAGTACCAATATCATATTGAATTAGTAGCTAGAAATGGGTTAAAGACATTGTTGCTGGAGAGTTAAAGTTATGGAAAGAGGCGTGAGGTAGCTCAATGTACCATTTGGCTGTTGAACCAGTTAAAGTTCATTGGAAAAGGAAAAGATGGATAAAACCATTAACTAAATAATTCGATGCACACCAAAGATGACATGTCATCACGTGATTGGATGGGTATTCTCCCGATTTGCCTTCAAAGTTTGGTATGTCACTTGGTAACTTGGTAGGAATCACCGACCATTAAGGATAATAATAAATGGCATTGTTCATTAACCAGGATAAATCAGGTAAATCTAGGGTTGCAATAAATGGTAACTGTCGGTTAGGGTCTCGTAGTAAAGTTTTATAACCATGCGGGTTAAGACATAATCCTGAGGAGGATACCCAAGATATCTTGGAATATCATGTATAGTTGGAATTGGAATTCCACCAGGGTAAACAGGGTGAACCATACCAGGTAGAGGTTGAACATGCCCTTGATAAGTATGACCAGGGTATGATTGACTCTGGAACGGTTGAGCTTGACCAATTTGACCTAAGTAATATTACCACTATACAAGTTGAACTTGCAAAGGTTGACCCTGAACAAATTGACTTTGAATAGGTTGAATTTCAAAAAAATGACCTTGAAAAGGTGTGTTTTGGAATTTTTGACCTTGGAAAGGTGGACTTTGAAAAACTTATTCTTGAAAAGGTGGAACCTGATAAGATTGACCTTGAAAATGTGGGCTTTGGAAAGCTTGACCTTTAAAAGGTGTTTTCATTATTCCTCTTGTGGGTTGCCCGATAGGAATCTATGGTATAGACTAGATCATAGGAATGGTTTGATAAGTAGAAACCTAAGGGATTGCATGGGTAGTATGAGGAACATATATTGAGGGGTAATTGGAATGGTCGTTTGTGATAATCTTGGGATAGGTGTCCGAGGAGAACTTGGAACTGGCTGCGAAATAGGTGTTTGAATAGGTGTTTGAGGTGCACTCTAAATAGGTTGTTGAATAAGTTGTTGAACAAGTTTTTAGGAATTCCTTGGATAGGTTGTTCGACAACTATTTGTGGAATCCCCTGAATAGGTTGTTGTATAGGTACAACAATACTTGGAATATGTATTTGAGGAATAGTTTGTCCAGTAAGCTGAACAGGTTGATAAAGTGGTACTTGTGGAGCAATTGGACCAAACTGTTGAGTAAAAGCAGGATTCCAAAAAATGTTCATCCCAGGGTAAGGAGTACTAAGAAAAGGTTTTGTCACAGTAGGTTTACCTAGACCGAGCTTAGGTATCTAACCATAAGTTTCGGTAAAAGGTTGATGCCTAATCATAGGATAAGATCCAATAACATATTTTCCTCCAAGTGGAGGATAAGGTGGTTGCCCACCATGTGGGTAATAAACACTAGTTAGGGTTACTTGAGGGTTACTTGAGTTACCGGATACCATGTGATTTTTTTTGTCCGATGTCGTAAGCACTTCAGGCATGGATTTCATGCTCTGAACAATAGATGTAGATAAACCAAATGACCAAGTAGAAGGTTGAGGAAAAGAAGAAGCTCCTAAAAAAGTCCCAGTAAGTGACCGGTATCTAGGAGGAATTGAAGGACCACCATACAATAGTGATTTCGGGGAGCTAGTAAACATAAATGAATCAATGGGTTGGCTCCCAATAGGAAATTATGACATAGTTATTTCTGGTGAATAAAAAAGAATGTGTGACAGTGACAAATTATAACCTAAAAAGGTCAAAGTGGTAGAATACCAAGGGCCAGTTTTGAAAGGAGAGAAAGGAACTCTTGGGTCGAAATATTCACTACCAATAAATGGAGAATGAAATGTTTCCGCCTCTTCGTTTCCCTTAATATCGTCAATGCTAATTAACCCAAGAGGTAATTCAGTCATAATTATCATCTTCATTCGAGGTGAAGGTGGCTCGGGAGTAGGAGCTATACCAATCGAAGGTGATGTAGGTTGAGAAACTTCAGACTCAGGTTGTTCTATTTCTGGTTCGGTTAGTTCAGTGTTTGAAATCTCACTAGTATCAAATTAAGTTTGAACTACTTTGGTAAACTCTAGGCCAGAATGAACTAAGTCTGATTTTACTTCTTGCGTTGGATTCACTTCGATTTATACTATCTTAGATTGTAAATGTGTCAATGTTTTAGGTTCTTCTGAGGTTTTTATCTTTTCCAATTAACTAGGTGTGTATTCAGAGGGTTTACCCTGCATTCTACCTGACTGCCTTGGTGATTCAACCATGATGAAAATTTATCACAAAGTCAAACAATATTCACAATCCAATCCTAAGGTATCTAAAAAGTAAAAACAAACAATTAACACACACTAAAAAATCTAAGGATTTAAACCATGCAAACAAGCTTTTCATAGCAATCTCACTAGTTGGTGATGAAATCCAATGTCGCAGAAATCAAAGTGAAAAGTGGCTATATATAGAGCAGGTGGAAATAGTTACACTGACAACCTGCTTAATGTACATGATCCGGTGCAAGTAAACTTCATTTATGCCATCTTGAATGAAGAATACCCTCCAGAAATTTCCAAGTGAGTCTAGCCAACATCTATTCCAGGTACAACAGAGACTTCCCCTCCACCGTCACCTCAGGTAAATGCCATAAGAATATGGTCACTAAGGTTACCACATAAAATAATTCAACCTGGGTTGACAGTCATAGATCGGACATACACGCAAGGGAAAAATAACAAAGCTCAATCCCCTTGAAAGTTCCTCAACATGGTTAATCTGAGGTTTAATTCTAAGTGACTACCAAGTACCTTTTGACACCATTTTTAATACGTGTAAATCACTCTACCATAGCCAATGAAATGGGGTCGATCACTACATTGGGTCTGATATGATCTCGTGCTTGACTCCTTTGTAAGGGGAGATTCCTAGAGAAAAAATGCAGTAAATGGATTTTTTCTCCCTATCACAAGATGCTAATGTTTGTTTGAAACTTTGGAAAGTTAACTCACTTCCATAGACAATTTTAGGGGTGAATGTTCGCCCTTTGGTGAAATTAAGCGGTTTTAAATTTTTAGTGGGCGAATATTTTGTATCATAGTACATTTTTACAAATCACCTCAAATAGCCCACCTTATTTTAAGGGAGAGGGTAAAAAAGGTAAATTTAGCCCTTGAAATTAGGAGTTACAACCTTCCATTAGCCCATTTTCAAGAAGAGGTTTTATTTAAGTGAATCCATTCGCCCATTTTCAAGAATAGGTTTTGTTTAAGTGAATCCTATGGGCCAAAGGCCCAAGTACCATATTTATAAAATAGGTATGGTAAACTAATAAAAATATAAATAAATGAGAGGTATGGTAAATAAATAAAACGTTTTTTATATTTACTCCATAAGTCACCTTATATACATGCAACTGTGTAAACAAATAAAAATATAAGTAAAGTGGAGGTATGGTAAATAAATAAAACGTCTTTTTATACTTACTCAAAAGGTATGTTAAATAAATAAAAATATAAATAAACTAGACGCATGGTAAATAAATAAAACCTCTTTTTATATTTAGTCCATAACCCTCGTTCTATTTATGAAGGCTCAAGAAAGAGGTTTTATTTAAGTGAATCCTATGGGCCAAATACCATATTTGTAAAAGAGGTATGGTAAATTAATAAAAATATAAATAAACGAGAGGTATGGTAAACAAATAAAACATTTTTTTATATTTACTCCATAAGTCACCTTATATTTACGAACACTCAAAAAATGCATTATATTTAGGTGAAACCTATGGGCAAAATACTATGGGACAAATACCATGGGCTAGATTGTTATTAATACCATGCAAAAAAACATTATTAACCCTAATATTAGTATTAAAGAAAATAAAAATGGCACATGGTATTGACCCATGGTATTCACCAAAATGGCACATGGTATTGACCCATGGTATTCACCTGGAATGTAGCCTATTTAAATGGGGGAATTAAACCACCATAGATCCATCTTTACTCTGGATCTACTAACCCCTGAGAGGTATCAAATATTGTGATATGCAAACTAGCATAGAGTGAAAAAATATTTGATCCGATCGAGAGTAAAAATGGATGTTGTAATTTAATGTATGTTAAACATTTTAGCTTGGTTAAAATAAAAAATAAAATAAAAATCAACTATTAATTTTATTAATTTTTATAAATTACTAATAGTAATTTTTAAGCTCCAGATTTATGATAACCCATGGTATTGACCCATGGTAATACCATGGTATTCATGTGAGAATAGACTATTTAAAGGGGAAATTCTATCATCTTAGATCCATCTTAATCCTGGGTCTACCAAGTGCTCAGAGGGATAAATAGATTTCATCCCCCTAAGAGTGGTAGATGTGGGGTTAAGATGGATATAGGTTGGTTTTCATGATAATGAAGATATTAAATAGACTTAGGAAATTATATTGTAAAAGCATCTTAAGGTGAATGGTTAAAGCATAGACATTGGACAAGTATATTTGTATACTTCTGTTTTAAACTGAAACAAATCCAGGGAAAAGGAATGGATTGATTGCACTAGTCATCCTTCTATAACTTTCCAACATATGCTGGAGTAAACAGATTGTAATTTGGGTAATTTTTCTAATTGCAAACAAGAACATACTTTGTATTGGTAGGGTGGTTATGAGGTCCCTAGAAGTGATGAATTTGAATTTTTTTTGGTTTTGTATATAGTATTAGGTTTTTTCTCATGCTTTTTGTGAATGGCACAGGTGAATTTTATCTTACACCCACTAGGTTATCAATATGTAATTTCGGTAATTTTGATTTCAAAAGATATTTTAAAGAAATGCAATGATTTCATTTGTGTATTCAATAAACACAAGATTTTGTAATTGAGTAAAATATTCGCCATGCCTGGTGAGAGATTCACCAAAAAATTATATATACATATCATATTATTGATAAAATCGCCTTCCATTTTTCCTATATACCATGGAGATTCGCCCATTTATTATACATGTAAATTTAGGAGGTGTTCTTAAAATTTTCCCTATGAGTCACTTCCCTATTCCAAAGCCCTACAACCTAATCTACTGTAGGTGGAAAAGAATCCCAAAATAAAACTTTCTAGATATATTTATTAGCGTTGATTTTAAGAGTTGTTATTTACTCAAAGGTAATGGATCTGAAACTGCTGAAATTATGACTTGACACAAATGCTAATGCAGTCAAAAATGAAAATGTAATCTTTTCATTTCAATGAAAATCTATCTGAAGTAAGGAAAGAGTCTTTCACTTTTTCAACTGAAATGTAAACAAAAACTCTAAATCCCACTATATCCCTTTTCCTAAAATGCATATATCCAATTCAAATCACCCAAATGTTGAAAATAAATTCAAACTTTCAGTTTTCCCAATAAAACAAAAAATAAGAAATATCTCTTTTCATACAATCACTTAGAAATTCAAAAAAAGCAACAAGAAACCAATAATCAATAAAAATGATTTTTCTCTAATTGATTGCTATGAATTCATTTGCAGTAAAAAGTATAGTTCATGAAAATTTCAACAATAGAAAGAAAAATGAATTTTTATTTCGAAACTAGGATAAGAAGTATTTTTCACAAGCAATACCTAATCTTGTAAATTATTGATTTTGAGACACAAAACAAACTTTCACAAAAGAGAAAACTAGACTCAAAAGCTAATCTAATCAAAAGAAGAAAAATAGACAGCCAATAAAACAAGACCAACATATCTCTCTTTTGATAGATCGACCATTCATCAAATGAGACTTTACATAATTTCCAAAAACAAGAGAACAACAAGAAAATCTTAACATAACACTCAACCATACTAACAAACACTCAAAGAAGGTACAAACAAGTGTAAATTAGCAGGAGAAATAAAAATGTTTGGACTTTAGGAGGATAAAACTGAAATTTAAAAAAATTCCATGTATGTGTGCAATTTCTAGAGGAAAGTTGTGCGTATATGCTCTGTTGCAAAAATAAATATGAGAAGAAATGCACATTGTGCCTAAAACCTAAGTGCACACAACATGGAATTTTGGAAAAAATAAAAAAACAAGTCAAATCCAACCCAAAATTCAAATTTTTAAGATTTTCAAACACTCAAGGAAGGCTTGTACAAAAGGTTCAAAAGTTCAAACAAGAAAAATAATGGAGAGAGACGAATCCCCAACGAAGTCGCCAATTTCTTATGTGGACGTATACCTCTTGTGGTTAAGAGCAATCTCCCTAGACTTCAAAGAAACCTAATAAAAAACAACCATGAACTGCTACCTCTCTCTAGACTATGATTCACTGAAATAAATATTATGATAGAGGCCACTTACTGTTAAACAAAATGATTGATGAATTCCCCTTCAAAGCTTTCAACCATCCACTCCTCGATGCTTTAGAGGTTCTCGTCACTCCCCACAACTTCTCAACGATGTCCTGAAGGAGGTCTGCATAGACATAGAAAACAAGAGATCAAATCATCCAATATATAACATAATAGATAAATGGACTAATTAACTCAACCATGTATCATGAACTGATCAATATGCAATCGCAATCTATGTAGGTGATCAACGAATCCTACAAATTATATTAACTAAGATGTAATTGAGAAATAACAATTACCTTTATATTAATAAAATGGAGAATAGACTTAAAACCATGAAGCCTTTATGTTGCAAGTCCCTTCCCATAATCCCCAACCCTCTCCTTGAAGGAATAGCCTTGCAACCTTATTCCTGCAGCATAAGTCTACTTCCAACAATACCCCTCAGTCCTTAGGCCTAGGTTAGCTTTATAGGCCAAGTGTGGGAAATTTTGGATCCATTTCCAAGGGTTGAGATCCACTAATGGTGGGATAGGGATTCCACAAAGAGAGGGAGTTTCTCCATGATGGAAGGGATCAAGACTGACTAGGCAACCATTCAAAGCTTGTTGGTTGGGATAGATACTACCAACAATGCTTCTAAAATTTACTTTTTATTTTTACACGCATTAAGTCATGTTCGCAAGTCATAGTGTAAGATAAGGTGTACTTATGCGCAGTTCCTAATGGACTCCTCTATGTATGCACATAAATTGACTAGGGAACTGCGTAGAAAGCCAAAAATATAGTTTTGTACTATTGTTTCCATGAATTCCACTTTCTTTGGGATAGTTTTGATTCTAACTTTGCAGGGGAATGCTTTGGGACATATTAATGGATAGAGAAATATCCAAACCGATGATCATTTTCCTAATGCGACAAAATGATGTGTAACAAACCTACAATAAAAATTTCGTTAAGACTCTTTTAGGAAGACTTTACCATTACTAAAACACTCTCCTTGGCTTCTTCCAGCAAATAAAAAGGCTTTATGACACCTTAAAAACAATTATGGACATAAAATTTTACATATAAAAATTGTGGTGCACTGGTAAGAAATGGAGTTTATGTAAGTAAGGTTGTGGGTTAAACTCTTTCTAGTGCAATTATTTTGGGATATTTCTTTCCAAAAATAACGTGTAATTAATCACAATATTTCTAAATTTGCACCCACATCTCTATTTGTCCTCATCTTAGTGTAGTGGTTTATATGGAGAATATGTTTGAATCATGTGGTTTCACCTTTTACATAATGCAACATATATTTTGGATATGATTATATGGAAGAGGTCTTGTCTTGGTCTAGTGGTAAATCATCTTGTGATTAATATGGAGGAGGTTGAAGGTTCAACTATTATGGTTGCACTTTTTATGGGATAAAACATATATTTTGGATATGATTATATGGAGGATATCTTGTCTTAGTGTAGTGGTAAATCATCTTGGGGTTTATATGAAGGAGTTCAAAGGTTCGATGCTTGTGGTTGAACGTTTTATTGGATACAACATATATTTTGGATATGATATCCACTTTACATAGACTTTAGTATATATTTTGCTAAATATATTAATTTTTTAATTAATTGTTTTCCTTTATTTGTACCATCACACATATCATACGTCATGAAAGATAGATAATATGTGTGCCACATAAGCTCTTCTATAAGGTCGATGTGGCAGCATCTGGTTGGCCCACATGGCAACCTCTAGTTGGTTCATGTGGTGGCATATGGTGTTATGTGGTAGCATTCTATTCAACCATATGTTAGTTCTTGGTGCCATGTTTGAACATGTGATTGATACAAGTGTTAGTATGTTTCCATGCCATATGTCATCATGCCATGTGCCATGTGTTAGTGTCACCCTTTTTTTGCTTTCTTCTGAAGGCCATAATTTTTTTATACCACATACATTTGATCCCATTCAAATTGTGTTAGAACGATCTCAATGAGTTATTCAACATGGAGGCTTTTTCATCAACATTTGAGACATTAAATTTTGATATATATATATATATATATATATATATAACCAATATTGATGAAGTGCAACATTTGTATATAAAATTTAAAACATAGAACTAAAAATAAAGCTTATTATAAAACCAATATTGATAATATGTGACATTTGCGTTTATGAGTCAAAATATAAAATTAAAAATAAAGACTGTTTTTTTTTAAATAATTTTTTCGAGGAAATAAACCAACCTCCTTCTTAGCTCGAGGGCTAGAGTGAAGTTGCTCGTACCAGGCCAGCCCACATTTATACTCAATTAAGAGTTCTCAAGGCTCAGAGCTAATACAACAATGTTCTTAGGCATGAAGACATTACAACAATATTTATCAAGACATGATAGTTCACCTTTTCACTAGCAGGGGAAGATAAAAACCATTTCACCCAACCACCTCAATTAATCCCAATTGATAGAAATATATAAAATTTATTATGTAGAAATACAATTATTATTATTTAAGACAAAAACACAAATATTGAATAATTTATAATAATAAATCAATAGTTTCTCATTTGTTTATAATTTATGATTCTTAAAAGGAAAAAAAAGCACATTTAATCACACAATAATAATTAAAATTATTGGAATTTACGAACTCCAAGATTTTAACCAGTGTGGAGTTCAATCGATGAGTTTACAAGTTGTTGGATTCTATTATTTGTCGATAGGGAAAGGTTGTTTCCTTGGTGGTTGGAGGATACAACATGTCCATGTTTTTTTTTTTAAGAGTCAAAGTGAATCTCGTCAGCCATTTTCTTAACCATATCTATGTCGAGATTAATTTCCTCTTTTTATCTCTGCAATTACTGTTCGACTCAATCTTGATCTTCCTCATTCTTTTGGTAAATCATGGGGAATGTTTCCATATTGGATGGTTCATGGCTTTTCTAAAAGTTCATGTGACTCTTCTTGCAATTACTGTGGCTCTCTCAATTGTATTATGGATTCCTCAGCCACCCTTTGAGTTTCCAGTGTCTTTTCGTCTGGCCGGAGTCATCCTAGAATTGGAAACACAGATGTATGAGCAACACCAAGTAATTCCAAGATTATAATGTTCCAAGAGGTTCTCTTTCCCCTGTTTAAATTTTTATTCCCATTCAACATATTGTGCAATTATGCTATGGTCGCATTGTTGGGCTGCTTGTTGCTTCTTTCCTTCCTTGGAGAACTCCTTCTACCCCGATATTCTGGTTCTTCCTTTAGTTCGACAAGGATAATATCCTATCCTCTTATTTCTCCTATTTTGGGATCTTATTTCCTTCTTGATAGACCTTGAGGACCTTTATCCCTACCCTCTTGTGGCCCTATGACTTTGAATTGGTGCCCCTTATGGTGTTCATGGAATGAAGCCACAATTTTCCATGGTGTTTATGGTTACCTTTTGTAAAGTTGTTTTTCTGTTGGGAAAATTTTGTCAAAATTATAGTTACAAATAATTAGTAAGATGTATGTAACTAACAGGTTCTTAGAATATATTTTAGGTATCCTTCGTTGTTCTCCCTTAAAGAACCCGAATCAATGGAAAAAATGTAATCCTTTCCCGATTATTTTGGTGCAATCGGGCGTAGATTTAATGGCAAAACTACTAATTTTAGTTAAAACAGAAGAAAAAAAAAAAAGAAAAAAATTACATATTTTATTATGGTATAAACTTTATATCTAATAATTAATGTCAAATAATTGACGATTCAATTAGTGAAAAAGAAATTGAAATTATTTTAATAAAATAATAAAAAATCTCTACTAGGGGTTGACAAGGATCAATCTCTTGAGGTGCAAACCTCTTTTAGAGTGAAAAGAGGTTTGATCCCTCTGGATGCTTGGTAGATCCAGAGTTAAGATGGATATAGACTGGTTATAAAAAATAAGTTGGTAAAAAAAATTATGAAGTTACTTGGTTTGAGGAAAACAATTATGCCTTTTAAATATTGCCCATTATTTTAAATGGTATAGTTTTTTTTTGAAATATGATTGTTTTCATGGTCAATTAATCACTAAACTGGCATAGCCATGTAAATTAAAAAGTTGGTAAATGCAATAGGCATCAATCCATAATAACCATTAAAACACTTATTTTATAATATGTAAGTTGTTAAAATTTAAAAAGTAATAAAAACTAAATATTTATAACTTTACTTTAAATTATTAGTATTATTATTAATTATAAAAATAATTAATATATAAGTTAAACATATATACATTCATAAAAACATGGAACAAGATTCTTAGCCATCGAGGTTCTTAATTTGTAAATATGTTTTTATTTTTTATAATACAATGGGCTAATACCATGACTTATCAATATGACATTCCCAAAAAACTATAACTTACTTCATATGACACTGCTCTAATGATTTTTTTAATCAATTTAATTAAAATGACAACAAATATTTTAGTTAATCAATTTAAATAAAATGAAAAAATGACAACTACTTTGGAGATAAATCTCAACCTTTTATTTGTGTATATTATTATTAATATTCTAGAATATTCTATGGAGGTTAAATTCCTACAATCCACTTAAATTAATAATTATTGATAATTAAATTAAAATTATAGAAGCCCTTCCAAAATAGACATAACTATTCCTACCATCCATTTTATAATTATGATAATTAAATTTAAATTCTAGAAGCCCTTCCAAGATAGACATGCCTATTCTAGCCTAGCCATATAAATTGAAATGCCTATCAAGGTACTAAAATTTACAAAATCTCAAGAATTAGTTGAATTATATCATTATTTAAAACAATATAATTATTCCCCCATCCGGTGAGAAGTTGGACATGATGAAGATGTAGTCCTACCAAGCTTACAAAAAAATAATAATATAATTCTTAATGATAAAAATAATTAATATATAAGTTAGACATAAATACATTAAAAAAAATGTAGCAAAATTCTTAACCATGGAGATTCACCCCCACGTTATCATTCTTAATCTGTAAATAAGCTTGTTACAATACCATGGGTCAATACCATGGCTTATTAATACCACATGCTCAAAAAACCATAACCTCATTTCATATGACACTTGTTAATATAACATTTTTTTTTATTAATCAATTTAATTAAAAGGGCAAAAAAGATATAACTACTTTGGAAATAAATCTCCATCTTTGATTTATATGATACTACAGATGATATTTTAGAATATTAAATGAATATTAAATCCATCCATCTAATAATTATTAATATTAAATTAAAATTCAAGAAAAATATATGTTGACATAATTTTGATAAACCACATTAAAAATATTAGTGTGGTTGATATTGTAGAACGCTGCTACTTGGCATGAATCTAATTTTTTAAATTTATTAAAAGTCAATGAAACCTAACAAATTAACACACAACAATGCTTAATAAACATTAAGAGTAAGCATATGCTAAGCATATTCCCTTGAGAATCAATCTACGTTGTAAATTAAAAAAATAAATCAACAGATCCTCATCCACCTTAAGTTGATTATACTAAGATCTCAAAATCATACTTTCAAAATACATGAAATAATTTTATAAATTAACATCATATTAATCTATCTCTTTGCATCTCAAGAGAGATCACTTGGTAGATCCAGAGTTAAGATGGATCTAGGATGGTATAATTTCCCCCTTTAAATAGGATATATTTCACATGAATACCATGGATTCTCATAAACCTCAATTTTACCTTAACTACTCAACTAAAATTAATAAAAATAAAAATAATAATGTAGAATTTTCATTTTAACATAAGGTTATTTTTATTTTTCTTTTATTTTATTTTGATTGAGTTAAATGTTCATAGGACATTATATTACATTACAACATCTCTATCATACTAGGGTGGAGCATTACAACATCTCTACTACCATACTGGGGTGGAGAGCGCCTCTTGACGTAATGATAGAGACAACCATAATTCACTTCATATGATACTTTCCTATGATATTTTTTTTAATTAAATCATTTTTTTGTTGGTTTGACCCATGGGGATTTGAACCTTAAACCTAATCCTTTACATAATACTTCATAACATGGAAATCACCAATTGATGTGCCAATTGTGGGATTTTAATTAATCAACCTAACTAAAAAATCAATTTTTTTTTTAATTAATCAATTTAATTAAAAGGGAAAAAATGGCATAACTAATTTGGAGATAAATCTCAACTTTTGATTTGTGCATATTGTTTTTTTGGTAAGATAGGTGTCTCCTTATATTAACAAAAACATCTGTACATTAGTCTCTTAAACACAACCATGCATCATTACAAAAACTAGTCTCAACCTACCCAGTGGGAAACCAGGTATTATTGACCACTGGTTTATGGAATAACAAGTCCAAAATTGAAATAGATACAACTCAAGTAACATCACTAAAGATTCTATGGACCTATAATGAGAAAAAATACTAACGTGAACCATCAAACACAATCAGTCAGAGGAGTTAAGAGGTTTAGGATTTCAAGCACTTGAACCTGGATGTGCAGGTGACGATGTTAAACATGGGATGTGCCACTCGATCTTAGCTAGTTGGGTGTCCATTCTCTCCATGTGAAAATACATATTGCGTTGCTCCCATTTCGCATTAGCTAAATGAGTAAGTATGTCATATTTATCAACCGATATTTCCATTAAAATTCTTCCCATTAAGGACTTAATTTTCGAGTACATGAATAAGGCCTAAAGATATTGCTTGCGACATCCCCTAGTATGACCTAAATTTGCTGTCAAAATTCCTCTAGTAGCTTAGAATTTGACAATACAAGATGATCCCTGGTGGCCATTGCCTCCAATTATTGCATCTCATTTCTATTTTTTCAGAAATTGTTGATTGAAAAGAGCCTGTTGCCTCTCTAATATGTTGTTCATCTTGGTTCTTTCCCCAAGGGTCTAATCCAACGACCTCCTCTACGACTCCTCATTCCCTGCCTCTGCATGTTAAATGGTTAGTGAAAGTAGATTCTAATACTAGAAAAATCACTGTTGTGGGTCCATGACCAAATATTAACACCCGACTAAGAAACATCTCTAGCTTTCCAACTCACAATACACTCGCCACCATAAGGCTAGGTTTTCCATTTGGCACCTACTGAATGAAACTTCCAACTAGAAAAAAAGAAAACCAATATGCCACAATACAATTGTTGAAGGTTATCCACGAGTCAAATAAGAGAGAGGAAGAACCTCTCCATAACCCACATAGA
The DNA here is from genome assembly GCA_031772625.1 of Pinus tabuliformis. Lineage (NCBI taxonomy): Eukaryota > Viridiplantae > Streptophyta > Pinopsida > Pinales > Pinaceae > Pinus > Pinus tabuliformis. The sequence goes on from CM062811.1 coordinate 196,204,783, forward strand.
AATACAAAATTTTGTGAATATTCTTGGTGTGAGCGGAGCCCTAAGCTAGATGCAAATCTATGTTTACATTGTAGATAATTACAAGAAGACAAGTCATATAAATTTTGGGCCAGATCCGCTCAGTGAAGTTGTGCCAATTAACTTGGGATGAGACAGTGATAGGGTGAGCCCTCTTTGAGGCATCCCACATAGAATCCCAGACCGAGAGTTGACTAAAATATATAGAACTAGGATTTAAACATTGACAAATGAAACTTATACCTTGACCTCTTAACACAACCTACCAACTTAACGACAGTGCCAATTTTTTCCCAATAAAACCTCGCAATCAAAATCCAAAAAAACACCAACATGATAAACGTGATAATGAAAGACTCTCCCCTAGGACTTCAACCCAACTCTCATATAATCCAGTTGTTTCTCTCACAAAAAAGTAACCAATCATAGGATTTGGATTGTTGCTCTCACAAAAAAATAACCAGCCATAGGACAATTTTATTAGACCAAATGCAACATAGAGGGTTATATGAGTCTGAATCTTACTAGCCCACAATAAAATTGATAGCCAAGAAATAATTGGAGTTATCTTGACCATATTTAGATATGTGGTCCAGTTGCAAATCATTCCACATTTCCTACAGGTAATTTCTACAAGATCCAACTGTAGTTTTGTTGTGGCAGAAAAGTGGTGATGAACTATGGGTGTTTCCCTATATGAAGGCCTAATTTCCACAAACACCTCCACTGCTCTAAGCATAGTAACCATAATCTAGGTCACACACTCTCCCCCACTAGTCATGCCTAAACGATAGAAAAAATCCATTGATTTCCCTAGAAAGGAGAGGAACTATTGTGCCCCCAATTGAGTTGAGAACATAAATTTTCCTCTCGAACGCCTACTACAAGCATAAAATTCATGTGGATTTTTCTCGAACCAATCCGCTTGCATGCGAATACATGCATTTGGGAGGCCACACAACCTACTTCTTTTAATACAACCATTATATTAGTCTCAAAGGTGGAATGCACGAAGGCCCAAGCCTCTCAATTCTTCCATTCACACCCCCATCGGTGAATCATGGTTTTCTTTAGCCGTTCCACCTTGCAGCCAATCTGATTCCAAAATCTCCACTGGATATTTGAGGTCATCCATGTGTGAGGATGGGGGCCATCCACTCACCAACTACCCCCATGATATGTATAACTCCAATGGCTAGAAAATATGTTTCCTTGTTCCCAGTTCGATGGGTATGAGATAGCTTGACACAACTGAATGATTTAAGAAGAAGAAAATTTTATGGGCCAAATTAATATGACTCCAGATCTTGATTATTTTTTCCATGGGAGCTCTTTGAATAGACTTATGGGCAGTGCTGATGGATATCTGCAAATCTTTGTCAATATGAATTTTCTTGTAACCCGCAGATATGGCTATTTTCAGGTTCCTCTCTAAGGCATAAAACATAACCTCATTATTACTAGTAGTCCCACGATTTGCAACAAATATCCTATGGAATTGATACTTCCAAATCCCTGATGGTTCCTCTGAAACCTACAAGTCTTAGGTTCCCTCTAGAGGGTCCATAAAAAATTATCTTCATGAATCCCCACGAGGGGAGAGAAAAATTCAAAGGGGAAAATACGAAGGATGGTGGTGTCTTCTAATAGGTAGGGGCTATCATATTTGAAGATAGATCAAACTTGAGGAGTATGATTTCTTATGGGGGCTAGGCTTTCCGATCCTCTTGGCTCCATATTTCTGCTAAGATGGTATCTCTAAAGTTGAGCTTGATCATGGTCCAAATCCTTTCCTCTGATTGTTAATTGTTCCTAAAAATGTGTCTATTTTAGTCCTTCCATATATCTCACAACATGAATCCCACTACCAAGACTCAGGCCCTATTAACCACTGAACATTTGAATAAGAAATGTCTCCACAATTCCAATGTCTCTATTGTACTATTAGGTGATATTTCTGATTAACCAAAGAGATCTCAAAGTCTTTCCCATATATCATTGGAAAATTGATAGTGGTTGAGTATATGGTACATAGTTTCCTCATGTTGAACAAACATTATGAAAACTTATGGTCCCTAAACCCCCAACTGTTGGATTTTATCCCATGTTAGGGTCCTCCTACAACCCAGCATCCACAAGCCTAACTATGTGACTTTTGGCGAGAAGCAATTTGTCCAAATTTTCCTCCATAGAGGTTCATGATCTAAAATATGGTGTTTATCCAATAGTGAGTAATATTATTTTAAGGAGAACATCTCTTTTTCCTAAAATCCCTGATGTAAAGTATCTGGATTATTATCCTAGGCAATTTTTGAGTTTACAGATCTTGTTCTAACTCATTCCATTGACCCACATTAGGTAGATTCACCCAATCTTCTTTCTTTTTCTAGGGTCTCTAGTATTATTCATCTACCTCCCATTTCCATAAGTTAGAGATCATGATACATAATTTTTATGTTTTGAAGGTAGTAATATCAACCATCTCCCCCTTATTAATTAGTTTATGTCTCTATTGCCAGATATCTATGTAGAATCTAGTTGTGGGTCCATCCCTTACTTCCCAAAAATAGTATGCCCGAATTAGACTTCTATTAGAATTGACTAAATTCCAAATCAAAGATCCCAAGGGTAATTCCTATGCTCCAAATGTTTCCATATGAGACTAGAAGGTTCCATATTTCTTGTTCCAAATTTGCTTCCAAATTTCCTCTCCTCCCTGGAGCCATCTCCACCATAATTTCATACCAAGATATTTATTCAATAATTCAGGGTTTCGCAGTCCTAAAACCCCTATCAACTTGGCAAGAAAGATTTTATTCCATGCAACCAAATCCCATTTATTAGCTTTATGAATTCCTCTCCATAAAAAGTTTTTGAAAACATTTGAAATTTCTTGAAAAGTTGATTTCAATGTCACTAATACCAAGAGATGATATATGGGAATGGCTTGAAGGATTGATTTCAATACCAACCCTCGAGCTTAAAGGATAGATTTTGGATAATCTCTTGTCAATAAGACATTCTCAGATAGTTTGTCACCATGGGGATGCCTAGATTTTTTATCAGGAGCTGGCCAATCTGGAAGTTTAAGTTCTTTGCCAAATGGGATTGGATAGTAGGATGACTATTGAAAAATAATAAATTGGATCTTCCATTAATAATGAGGGTACTGGATGCATCCATGAAGGCTTCCAAGATGGATTTTAGTTTCCCAACTTCTAGACTAATGGAGATAGTATAAAATAACAAGATGTCATCCATAAATTGTTGGTGGGTAGATGGGTAGATCCTCCCCACAATGCCTAAGCCCTCTCAGGGTTCCTTATCTAGAAACAACTTTTAGATAGAAACCTAAGCCTTCAACAACCAAGATAAAAAGAAATGGAGATATAGAGTCACCTTGATGCAAACCCTAGGTGGGATTAAAAGTCATTGATGGAGAACCATTGAGTAAGACAAAGAAGAAAAGAGGTCGAAATAATTGAGTGGATATATGTGAGCCACCTAGAAGAAAAGCCAAAATCAAAGAGGATACCAATGCAATAGTACAAATTCAATCTATCATATGCTTTAGATAAATCAAATTTAATCATCACACCGAGGGAATTATGTTTCCTTAATTAGTGGATGACCGCATGAGATGTAATGATACTATCTAGTATCTGTCTACCCTCCACAAAATAAGTTTTTTCAAGGGATATTAATTTGTGGAGAAGCGGTTTAAGATGTATGACAATGACAAAATCTATGATCTTATAAATTACATTACACAAGGAAATTGGTTGAAAAACACCAGGGTCTTCACACTTGCCAAATTTAGGAATTAGAGTAATAAACATTGAATTAAGCCCAAACCATACCTTTTAGGATCTTCATGATTCTTCAACTAGGTCATGAACCTCCCATCCAATAAAGTTACAAAATTCTTGAAATAAATATGAGGTGAATCTACCGAGACCGAGGGCTTTATTTCTTGGCAATGATGATAACTACTTCTTCTACCAATGAGAAGGTAATTTTTTCACATGAGAGCTTTATTTTGATCTTGATTGACAAGGCATGGAATGTGGTCGGCTATGCATCAAATATCTTCACCTATTTCTTGAACTAATTCCATGAGGATCGTTTTTTAATAGTCCACTAATTCTTACTCCATGTATTCCTGTTGTAACAATCTTCAACCATCTTTCAATTGGAGGGAAAAAATTCTATTATGGTGGTGATGCTTTACCATTTCCTTGTCAAATAATTTGTATTTATTTCACCTTCTCTTAGCCATTGAATTCTAAATTTTTAGTCCCATATGGTTTCCTCCTTCTTCCTATGTTATTACAACTTATTAATCAACTGGCCCTCCTCCTAGATAAGAGCGTTCATTCTCCCCTTAATAATGAGTTGTTGGATCTTAACTCCCTTTTTCTGACCATAATATTTTTGAATTCCCATTTGTTCAATTCATTAAGTTTTTTCTTAAGGTCTTTCAACTTGAGTTGAAAGGTGTGCATTTTATTTCAACCATGCACTTCAATCTTCTCCCACCAATATTTGGCTTGGTTCTAGAAAGGTGGGTCTCTAACTAGAAGCTCTCAAAATGGAATGGACAATTCCTTGGAGTGATCTTCATATCCAATTCCTACCTCACTGGCAATTGATTTTATCCTAAGCATGGGAGGATTGACACCTCGATGAAGATGTCTTTACCCAACAACTCCTAAGTTGCTAAAACACGATTCCACTAGTGTTTGGATCTTCCATCCTCTTTGATTATTCCAAGTATTAAGTCCATTTATCATAGGAATAAAATCCATTATGAGATCGTTGATGTACTCCCTAAATAGTTTTGTTTCTGGGTCTAGTATATGAACACCCCCTTTCTTATCATCCAAATAAATTTTCAAGTTAAAATCTCCCCCTACCATCTAGATTTCATCTATATGTATTTGTCTAGTCATGCGAATATTGTCTAAAAATTCCTCTTTTTTAACTGGTATATGAGGGTTGTATACTACTTTCAAGGCCACAAAATATTGTGTACCTATGTAACAAAATCTTCCTGATAATATTTGTGGACAATCCATCCAATCTCCATATGAAATAACCTCATGGTTCCATATGATTTCCATGCCTATTGCACTTCCCTTAGCATCTAGAGCCATTGTATCATACCTATTCTTGTAGCGGTTCTTGACCAATCTTTCCTTCAGGTCAAGTATCTTTGTTTGCCTCAAATTTTGAAGCCTCTTATATTCCATGTGATAATATTCATTTTAATTTTTTTCTCATGGTGGAGAAAGACTCCAATAACGACATTACTTGACCTGTGTTCACCAGATGTTCTCCTATGTTAAATTTTTGTAGCAATGCTCGGTCTTCTTAATTATATTTTTGTCTTTGCAATGTAAAAATATTTCTTAAGACATGTTATTAATATCATTTTGATTATTTAGATTTTAAAAGACTTATTGTATTACATGTCAATTAGCTGCATTATATGTATCTCTTATCGAACTGAAGGATTTTTCTAAGGAAAAAGTTGTTGGGTTTTTCCCCCAAGTGGGTTTTCCCAGGGTAAAACCTTGTGTTCTCTATTACACATTGTAATATCTATTGTATTTGTGGTTTATGTTTGAATTTTTGAAGTGTAATTTCTTAATGATAAACTAGAATTGTTAAAATAAGATCTATATCATTCAAAGTAATTACTGATAGTTCAGAAATATTGTTCTTGTATCTGTTGTACTTGAAAAATCAACATGGTATCAAATCTTTGGTGATGAAAAGGATGTTGAGATAAATCTTGAAGAAGATTTCACTCTTTGGTAAGAGATAATTCTTGAAACCCTATATCTGCAATCTATTTTTTTGTCTATAACTATGGTTCCCACTCGAAGGAAGGAAATAAGCTAGGAGTTACAAAATTTAGGGCTTGGAAGATAACGATTGATCTTATACTTGTGAAAGAATGTATCTTGGGCATTATGAAGGAAAGATCACTAAACTAGAGAAAGATGAAGAGAAAGTAAAGTTTGAGAAGGAAGATATTACAACCATGAGCATCATTTTGGGCTCTATCAAGGATCATCTGATTCCCAATGTTTCAGGTCTTCAATCTTCAAAATAGATGTATGATGACCTAACCAATTTGTTTACTAAATATTGGTCACTTTAAAGACATGATTTTATTGAAATATTAAATGATAGAAAGAGAAAGGGAAAGAAACATGCCTTTGAACCTTATTTTGAAGAACTTCCAAAGAAACCAAATAAAAAAGAACTGTGTAATAAATAATTCTTTTATTTCTCTGCTCTTACTGGTTTTTTTTGCAGATAGTGAATATTTATGGCTAGTAGATAGTGGTGCCTCAAGGAACAGGATGGGAGATCGAGATAATCTCAAAAGTATAATGGAAAGAAGGCTAACACAAAAGTTGGAACTTGGAGACAATCATAGCTGTGCAGTGGCTCAGGAATTAGGAAGACTTCCAATGAGCTAGAATCAAGTGATAACGTTCATCTCAAAAAAATATTAGATATATCGAGTTTGAAGAAGAATTTGGTCTCTATTTCATGCTTGGAACATAAAGGAGATAAATTATCTTTTGTTGAAGGAAAAGTTCTTGTCTAGACCAAAGGCTCTAGTATTGATTTTGCCGGAGTAATTGGAGTTTGTGAAGGAAGATTATCAAGGATTTTAAAACAATCTTCTCAGGAACTTGTACATAATGATATTAATCCTTGTGAGCTTTGGCATAGAAGATACGGTCATCTTCATTATAAATATTTTCCAGACTTAAAGCATAGGGTTTCGAGGATTCCAGATTTGCAGGAAGAACATGAAGGAGTATGCAAAGGATGTGCACTTGGAACGAATGTCAAGAAGCCTTTTCCAATAAAAGAAATTAGATCCAAGGAAGTATTGGAATTAATTCATTCTGATGTATGTGGTCCTATGCCAATGAAGTTTCTTGGAGGATCTTTTTATTATGTAACATTCATTGATTATTTCTTTTGTAAGACATGGATCTACTTCATGAAGATGAAAGATGAAGTCTTTGACATGTTCCAAGAAATCAAAGTTGAATTCCAAAATTTGAAGGAAAAGAAGATCAAAATCTTGAGATTTTATAATAGAGGAGAATATGCATCCAAAGGGATCATTTCCTTTTGCAAAGAAGCTGGGATTAAGAGGGAGATGATAGTCCCCTATGATATACAAGAAGATGGAGTTGTTGAAAGAAAGAATAGAACAATTGAAGAATGTGTCAAGGTGATGATGCATGGCCAAGACCTGCTTATGTTTCTTTTGAGTGAAGCATCGATGACCACTATATACATTGAAAATATAGATCCTCATCAAATCTTGGAAGACAAGACTCCCGAAGAAGGTTTCACTGGAAAAAACCCTAGGTTGTTCATTTAAGAATTTTTGGTTGTCCAGTTTATATTCATGTTCCTAAATATAAGAGAAGAAAATAAAAACCTTCAAGAAAGAAGGGAATATTTGTTGGTTATAGTGAATCATCAAAGGTATATAGAATATATATTTCGGGAAAAAAAACGTTGAAGTGAGAAGGGATGTGACCTTTGATGAGAATATGGTTTATTGGAAGTACAAAGAAATGGACACTAATGAATATGAGGAATATGAAGCTCCTAAGAAAGAAGGGTATGGTCCATCAAGTCCTTTTGAACAAATTGTTGATCATCAAGAAGAGCCAGAAGGGCCAAGCGAACCAATGGACCGAATTGTTCCTAAAATTAAGAAGATGCTATCTTGGTTGATAAACACTTTGTAGGAAGCTAAAGGACATGCAACACCACATGATACATTTACGCAAAGCAAGAGGCCAAAGAGGTATTCTGGTTATGCATCATTGATGACTAATCTTATTGATATTAAACCTTCCACCTATGAAGAAGCCACTAAACAACAAGTTTGGAAGGATGCAATGTTGGAAGAATACCAATCGATCATGAAGAATGATGTGTGGGAAATCATGCCTAGACCTGAAGATAAATTAGTGGTGTCCTCCAAACGGGTTACAAGATCAAGCATGCAGTGGATGGTAGTATTGAAAAAGGCAAGGCAATATTTGTAGCTAGAGGTTTCTCGTAGAAATAGGGAGAAGACTATGATGAGTCTTTTTCTCTAGTCACTAGGCACACTACTATTAGATCCATTATTTCTATTTCTTATTCTTTGGGATGGGATTTACATCGATGTAAAGACTTATTTCTTAATGGTATGATTGAATAAGTGTACTTAGAGAAACCTCAAGGTTTTGATTTCCATGATAGAGGGTCTCATGTATGTAGGCTAAATAAATCCTTGTATGGACTTAAGAAAGAATTGAGAGCATGTTATACATGAATTGAAAATTATATGATGAGACTTGGTTTCTCCAAAATCGATGTTGATACAAACCTTTACTTCAAAGTTGAGAAGAAGCTTCTAATCTTATTTTTATATGTTGATGAACTATTTCTGACATGTATGGAGCATCTGATTATTTGGTGTAGGAGGGAGCTATCTTCTGAATTTGATATGAAGGATCTTGGATTGATGCACTACTATATGGGGTTAAAAGTATGGAAAACACCGAGAGAAATATTTCTTGGTCAATGAAAATACATGATCAAGATCCTACAAAAGTTTTGTATGATGGATTGCAAGCTGATGCCAACTCCCATGGTTAAAACTCCGAGGAAGCTAAGAGAATCTGAGTCTAATCTGATAGATCCATCGATGTACCAGAAGATGATTGGCTCACTGATGTATCTAGTTAACACCAGGTTGGACATTTGCTTTGAAATGAAGACGTTGAGCTAAATTTAGGTGGAACCTAAACACAATCATTGGATTGCAACAAAGCACATACTGAGATACTTGCATGGTATGGTTGAATTTGGTATGAGATATGTCTCAAACACCGATGTTCAACTACAGGGTTATATAGATGTAGATTGGGTAGGGAGTGTTGAAGATAGGAAGAATACATCTGGGGGTTTCTTCACTTTGGGCTCTACTATGATTTCATTGATGAGTAGGAAGTAAACATCTGTTGCAATCGGTACTATCAAGGTAGAGTACATTGCAACTAGCTTGGAAAGTTGTGAAGTAGTATGGCTTTAGAAGTTACTCAGAGGACTGATTGAACATGTGCTTGAGCCAACTGTGATATATGGTGATAATAAAAGTTGTGTGAAGATGACAGAGAATCCAGTGTTCCATGATAGTTCGAAGCACATTGAGATTAAGTACCACTTCATCGATGACATGGTGCAAAAGGGAGCGGTGAAGCTTCATTATGTTTCCATTGATGAGAAAACTACAAATATCTTGATAAGGCCTCCGTTCTGTGCGAAGCTTGAATACTTCAGATAAAAGATTTGACTTATGGAGAATGCCTCTCTTATCAAGAGGGAGTGATGACATAGCATCATGGATCAAAATTATCCCTATGTCAAGTACTATGACCCGCATTAGGGAAATTACCCCTATGTCAAGTACATTGACCCAAACTAGGGAGAATGGTCTGGAGGATTGACATTCTTCCTATGTCATGTATGACATGAATTAGTAAGAATGGTCCTGAAGCATCAAATTCATCTAGCATCGAGCCTTGAATTACTCTGTTAAGAGTGTGGCCTTTGGAAATTCACCATGTGTTAAGGTGTTAACATGAATTATGGTGGACCAAGACTAGTTTGAATGTCGTGTTAATTATTGACCTGAATTATGGTGAATAATTGATGCTAAATGATGTACCATGTGTCTGAAGTACCGAATTGTATTATGGTGAGGAGATACCATAGGTGTGAGGTATTGACCTGAATGATGGTACTGTGATGATGTTGTTGAATTACCATGTGTCAAAATTATTTGACCTGATTATGATGATATTGGATTACCATGTGTCACATTTGTGACCTGATTATGTTGATGATTTGTTATAACCTTTTCTTAGGGAATTTTTTTCATAAGAAGAACATTTTCTAGTCATTATGAATACCTCCCTAGGTAAGAGGGAATGTTGAATTTTTGTAGCTATGGCTGGTCTTCATAATTATATTTTTGTCTTTGTAATGTAAAAAGAATTTGTAATATGTGTTATTAAGTTGATTTTGATTATTTATACCTTGGAAGATTTATTGTAGGACATGTTCTTCATATCAGATTTAAAAGAGAAATTTTTGAAATTTGAAATTTGAATTTTTGGCTCCATGCTAGTAAAGTTGGCCCTCCCTTAGGTCGAGTTGGACCAGTGAAGAGAAAAAACCATTCATGAAGTAAAAACATCTATAAAAAGGCATTCAACCTCCTCCACAAGAGCGCCATTCGATCTCATCACAAGAAGAGACATTTTGGGCATCCAAGCGAAGGTCAAGAGGAAGAAGAATGACAAATATCTCTCTCTAGCTCACATCTCTCTTTCTCTCTCTCGGATTTTGCACGTGTGACATTTTTCTGGAAAGTTTTGTGGATATGACGAGTTTTTGGGTAGGATGAAATTTTGGGCAACTAATGGGTATGACAAAAATCTAGGAAGATCTGAGAAGGCCAAATTCTTGAAGAGTAGAAGTTTGACTTGGTTTGATTTGACTTGAGGGATGGAGACCAGGTTTGACCATAGATTGTAGATCTTATTGATGTCATAGTTGACTAGCCACATTATATGTATCTCTTGTTGAGCTGAAAATTTTATCTAAGAAAAAGGTTGTTGCATTTTTCCCCCGAGTGGGTTTTCCTAGGCTAAAACCTTGTGTTCTATATTATGCATTGTGATCTCTACTATCTTTATGGTTTATGGTTGAGTTTCTAAAGTGTAATTACGTAATGATAAACTGAAAATTTTAAAAGATGATCTATATCATTCAAAGCAATTACCAATACTTCAAAATATTTTGCTTGTATTTATTACACTCGAAAAATCAACATCCTATAGTCTGAATTGACTCATGGATGGGTCACCATCCACTTTTACAACTGGTTTTTGGTGTTGGCACTTTCGTTGGGTTGCCCTGGAATGGGTGATCTATGTCCATTCCTAACTTTTCCTGCTCACCTCCGTCGATTATGAAAAGTCCAGAACTAGAATCCTATTGCATCGACTGGTATTATTTATTCTAACTGATAAATTATTTATTTAGTTTATTGCTATCGAAACATCCAAATGAAAACACTGCAACCTTCAAAAATAAAATAAAAAAATATGGAAATAAAAAGCGTTGGAACTGAGAAAATACTAGCACACACATAATAAAAATTAACACACTTATTTTTGGACAAAAGTCCCAGGAAAAACTCAATGCGGGAAAACTGGTGCAGCAGATGACAAGTTTATTTTATTATGCAACAGTGAAATCCGAGTACAATCTATGGATGCCCAACTAGAAATCTAAACAGCAAGTATATGACAGAAATAATTAGAGAGAAAAATTCTCTCACCCCACAAGCAATCTCGACACTGACTTCTATAGAAAACTAACCATCCAAACCCTAGAGTAAGCCCTTATGTGCTGCCTTTGAGCTACCTTTCACACATGTGGCTTGAATCTTCCACTGAGCAAGCCTTCTAGCTTACCTCTACTGCTGGAAGTGACTCTCTGGCACTTTATAAGTCTTTCTCGACCTCTCGAAACTGAATCAACCTCCTCCTTACCTAAATCCAACTGCTCTGCTTCAGCTACTGCAAAGTCCCTATGTTGCTTCAACATGGATCACTTTTTTCACTTGTTGTTGTCTCTCTGAATCTAGAAAAATTCCTCTGGATCATTGTACCTACCCCTCACTGACCCTGCTTCAGTTTTTGGCTCTTCAACAATTGTTGCTGCTCTCTGGAAATCGATTTGCCAAGAAAATCGAACTACCGAAGTATCTTCTTCAAGTTCCCATTGAATTCCTTTTATAATCCAATGTTCGAGTACCAACGACCAAGATTAAACCTTAATCAATGGCTAGGATCATCTTGGAATCGATCCTTGTGAGTTTCTAGACTATTCTCACTTTGACTTAATCAATCACGATTAATTAATCAATTTTCCTAGGTTTAGACTTAGGAAACAGTAAAAAAATAGGTTAATAATCTAATTACGTCATCTCAATGTGGAATTTATAGAAATGATTTATGGGTTTTCGATATCTCATGTATTCTAGCATCTCCACAAACTTTCGTGGCTAGAACTCATTTTATGCTACATAAACTAACACTCCCTCTTAGCGAGGAATGTGTTCTCTCTCTAGTACTGCACATCTTACCACAACACCCTATTTCTATATCACCTCTGTTATGTTGCTAATGTCTGGCTGCTGCTACCAACCAACTACTGTGCAACTCTGATGTTGCAGCTGTGTTGCTACTCACATTACTGTATTACTACTAACACTGCATCTGCACTGCAACTCCCTCTCATTTGTTGTTGCTGCAACTGAAAATCATCTAAAATATTGAATCAAATGTGTTCAATATGAACATTTGTCTCCCTATTCCTGACTAATACTAACCTATGAAATGTCTCTGAAGAATCTATGTTGTTGTTGACTCTGCACTGTGCCATTATGCACTGCACTCTCCAACATCCCACTGTAACTAGTCTGCAACTTTCACTCTGGAATTCTGATTGCACCTATGACATTGATCCATCCTGATACTAAATACTATGGGCCCCTATAGACAAGTAATGATCCATGAGGTGTACTCCTCAAGGACCCTGCCCAAACCTGTTGCTCTCTAGTGCTACAAATCCAAGTCACCCCACCTCACTCTTGGAGGTATGTGGGCAATCATAGCAAAGTGTTCCTCCAACATGGAGGACAACCTATCTATATCAGCATGTGTCACCGACTAGTCCCGCTTCTCCTCTTTGTCCTTCTTTCTGAGAGGACACTAGTTTTTGTAGTGGCCAAACTCGCCACACTTGAAGCACTTGACCTTAGATAGGTCCTTCTTCTTCTTTCTCTGCTCCCCCGTCCCTGACCAGGACCCTTAGATTCTAGGGCAACATTCTCCTCCTCCTTCACCATCTTTTGTCCATTGCTACTACTCCCACTGATGGAGCTCTTCAACATAGCTCATCTCAAATCCTCTTGTTGCAAATTGGCCCACATTATGTCCCATCTTGGTAGCATGTCTTTGCCCAATATACTTTGGATGAAGACTTGCCAAACCTTTGAGACATTGTTGAGTGCTAATCATTTCAGCTCTGAAGGCTGAGGCACTGCCCCAACAACTGAAAGTTGGACTTGGACCTCCTGAATCCTAGTGAGGAAAGGATCTATTGGGTCTCCAAAATATCATTCATTTCACCTTCTTTTCTTTCGCTTTGCTTAAGAATTTGCCATATTTTGTGGCTCCATAACCATGCACTAAGGCCATCTTCATGATCAAATATGGGCTTTAGACATATGATTTTCCAATACATTTATATTTGGTATTTTGAGAGAATTTATGGCTAAATATTAGAAAAATAACATGTATTCACTTATATATAAAAGTTGGGTGAGTTTTATGACATGTGTAGGCATATTTGAAGACCCCATGACAGTCATATTTGGCCTCCAAAACTCAAATTCGAATTTCCTTTTCAAACTCTTGAAGATTTGAGATCATTGGTCAAACACATTTCATGAAGAAAGATCATGGAAGTTTTCATAAGTGTCTCCTATCAAATCTAGGAGAAATTTGTGAGAGGATATGAAGAGATGATAACTACTAGATGTCAACACATGGTTGTAACCACATGAGAAATTTGTGGATCTAGGAGAGATTTGTGTATCTACATTTATGAATTAGTTATCTTAGTTTTTGTATAAATAGGAGAGCTTCTCCTCTCAAAGGTGTGAAAAGTTTGGGAGCTATGTTATTGCTTCCATGCAGAGTTTTGGATGTTAAAGATTGTCATTGTGCTTATGATTGATGTAATGAATACCATTATAGTTCACTTTGATATCGTTGTGCCTTCATTTGGTGTTTGACCGAGATTTTTCTCAACTTTCCACCTCTCATGCACTTTGGGATGACCACCTAATGAGTATGGGATGTATTCTAATGATTTATTCTTTTACTTTCTTTATTTTCATTTTAAGTCTTTGATTAGATGCACTATTTACATTATTTAATACCCATTCCATTTATTTTCTTTTGCAGGTTAAGTCTTATTGCTCTCATTTCATAGATTCATTGCTTTTCACTTTGTTTGATAGATACTCACGAATTATTCTAATTTGACAATGCACACACTAGTATTTTCAATTTATCTCTCACTGCTTTCAGAATATGTTTCCTTGAAATTTAATAGTTTAAGAATTCAGTGCTTTCTTAGTATATGATTTTCTTCTTTCTAGATTAAATTTTCTTTCAAGTCATTAGAATATATTTACTTCCCCATTGGTAAAATATATTTACTTTCATGTCATTAAAATAGATTTATTTTCATGTCAATAGAGTAAGTTTACATTCGTGTCAATTTTCATTTCAATTTCATAGATTAAAATATTTCTTTCCAAGTTCTGAATTTGAAAATTTTGAAAAAGAAATTGTGTGCATACTCATCTTAGACATTTTTCATGAATATGTTTTATTTTAGTTTTTCCGCTTCTTTCAATAGATTAGGATTCCCTTTTGAAATTCAAAGTTGAATCTTAGCATATGTTGTGCAAGTATACTTCACAACTTCACGAATCCCAGGTTTGATAATTTAATGATAAGTAATTTAAATAAAAATTAAATTACCCAATAGGATCTATGCGTTCCCCCAACTGCATCCTGATGCATCTTAGCTTCTCCTATAGGAACATCTTCCACTGCTCAAAAGTACCCTGGTATAATGTGGAGAGAGCGTCCCACATTTCTTTGGTCGTTCCCTTGGTCGCTATATGTCAGATTATATGATCCTTTGTGGTTGGGGTCTCCTTTTATACATATTCCTTCATTTATTCTTTTTTTAAAGCGAAATCATGAAACAAATGATCATTTTCATGGCATTTCCTACATCAAAAAGGGACATGTTCATAATCTAACGACTTCATCCATACCTTGTCATTATATTCTATATAAATGGAGTCTGGCATAGGATGTGTGATATTCATGTATACACAAATCCATGTATATGAGTTATATTTGCTCCATTTGGTAGAGTTTGCAATCTTCACAAATGTGCTGATTTATTTACCAATCCTTTATAAGATTTCTAGATCCCATAAATTAGTCAGCAACGAGAATAAACAAACCAATATTGGTGCCACCATAAAATTTTCATTATCGAGGTTATAACATTCCTCCCAAAATCTCATATAGAGCCTCACATTATTGAAAAAATATTATTCTAGAATATTCTATGGAGGTTAAATTCCTATCATCCACTTAATTACTATTATTAATTAAATTAAAATTTTGGAATCCCTTAGAAAATAGATATGCCGATTGGTGTACCTAGCGTCGCCATATAAATTACATGCCTATCGGCCTAACTAACACAAACATATAAGTTAAATGATTGATAAATGTCGATAAGCATCAAAAAATTTACTTCATCATACATTTCAAGTTACTAAAATTTTAAAAATCACAATAATTAATTAAATCATACCATTATTTAAAATAATAGTAATTATTATTAATGATAAAAAAAATTAATAGATAAGTTAAACATAAAGCATTTTAAAACAAATGTAGTGAAATTATTAACCATGGATATTCACCCCTACTTTATCATGGCGATTCTTTTGTTACAATACCATGGATCACTACCATAACTTATCAATACTACATGCAAAATCCATAATTGATTTCATATGACACTTATTAATATATATTTTTTAATTGATGAATTTAATTAAAAGGGCAAGAAAGGTATAACTACTTTGGAAATAAATCTCAACAATTGATTTATATGATACTACTAAGAATATTTTAGAATATTCTCTGAAGATTAAATCCATCCATCTAATAATTATTAATAATCAAATTAAAATTATGGAAGTCCTATTCTAAAAGAAACATACATATTGGTATAATTATGATAATTTTTTCCCTAATAAAATAATGATATATATTAATTTGTATACAAAGATCTCAAAACCATACTCTCAAAATACATGAAATAATTTTATAAATTAACATTATATTAACTTATTATTGGAGTAAATACCAGCCTAGATCCATCTTAACTCCATATCTACCAAGCTCCTAGAGGGATCAAATCTCTTTGCATGTTTGCATCTCAAGATATTTGGTCCCTCTCGACACTTGGTAGATCTAGAGTTAAGATGGATCTAGGCTGGTTTAATCTCCCCTTTAAGAAGACTATATTCCACATGAGTACCATGGGTCAATACCATGGGTTCTTATAAATCTGGAGCTCAAAAAACCATCGATAACTTGAACAATTCAAGTTTACCTTATCTACCCAACAAAAATTAATAAAAATAAAATAATAATGTAGAATTTTTATTTTAACATAAGGTTATTTTAATTTTAATTTTATTTTATTTTATTTTAACTGAGTTAAATGTTTACAGAACATCACATTACATTACAACATCTCTACCATATGATAGAAAAATCCACAACTCACAACATATGACACTTTCCTATGATAATTTTTTAAATTGATCTATTTAATTAAAATGGAAAATATATATTTTTAATTAATCACTTCAATTAAAAGAGAAAAAAATGACATAACTACTTTGGAGATAAATCCCAACCTTTTATTTGTGTATATTATTATGAATATTCTAGAATATTCTATGAAGGTTAAATTCTTACCATCCACTTAATAATTATTGATAATTAAATTAAAATTTTGGAAGCCCTTCCAAAATACACATGCCTATAGGTGTACATAGCGCAACCATATAAATTACATGTCTATTGGCATAACTAGCACAAATATGATCATTTATGCAAGCTAAAGGGGAGAAGAAATGGAGCTTTCAACTATCATTAGGGTTTTTCTCTATTGCAGTGAATCACCATATGATGTTGTCACCAACTATGATATGGTTGCAGGGTGTGAAGAAGGGCCCCAGTCTGGGGTTGATGTGCACAAACCTCTCTATGGTGGTGAAAAGATTATGATGGTGAAAGGAAAAAGGTGTGAAATGGTACTAGAATCCCCCAAAATATTGTTGAAGAGTGTGAGGATAAACATACTAGAGCCTCCAGAGGTACATGCTTGATTACGTGTATTAGCTTGTGCAATTTGTCACATTGAGCTACATGTGAGGGTTTCAATCATTCTTCGTATCAACTACCCTCTTTGCAAAATATCAATGGAAAGTACATTTCCGTGCTTCTTCTATCATGGGGTCTCTCATTTGGTCGTTATGGTTTCTTCAAAGGACCAGAAAGGAAAAAGGTGTGAAATGGTACTAGAATCCCCCAAAATATTGTTGAAGAGTGTGAGGATAAACATACTAGAGCCTCCAGAGGTACATGCTTGATTACGTGTATTAGCTTGTGCAATTTGTCACATTGAGCTACATGTCAATGGAAAGTACATTTCCGTGCTTCTTCTATCATGGGGTCTCTCATTTGGTCGTTATGGTTTCTTCAAAGGACCAGAAAACACATGATGCACCTTATAATAAGGCGTAGTCCTCAACATATATGATTCACATTAGGGATCTTTCCTCTAATGTTTTTCTTCCTCGCCTTACATCTTCAGATTTGGACAAGTCTCAATTTTTACCTCCAGATCCACCCTTCTATGGGTATTCTCTCTGCCTTTTATATCCAAATCTAGGACAAAAGACAAAGAGAAATAGGAAAATACCATATTTTTTTCAAAAAAATTAATGGGAACACATCTCTCCGATGGATCTAAGGCTCGAGTCTAGAGAAATATCTAAATCAAAGCATTGAAAGTGACATGGGAATACCAACATTGCTCCAAGTTTTGTTATATGAAATAAAAGTGCTCCAGGATTCCTTACAACTGAAAGATTATGGTGTAGCAAGGGATTCTACCATAATATTAAATCTACAGATGTGGGGTGGAGCTACAAGATTCATAAACCCTAATACAAATTCTAGAAAATATAATGGTCTAGTCTTGTTCAAGGAGGTAATGAAAGGGAAGACTGTTGCTCCAACTGATTAGATCCAAAACCTACTAGGACCCTACATAGTCGAGAAAATGGACAAGTTACCAGTTATGGAAGTAAAAACCCCATAGGTAAAATCATATTTTGTTAATCTCCAAACTAAGGCATTAATATGTGGGTTTAATAGTTTTTGGCCGAAACCTGAAGATCTATATCAGTGGGTGTTTTCTTCCTAGACACAAAACTATGATCTTTACCTATGATCTAAAGGGTTCTTTATTGTCCATTTTGACACACAATAAGATATGAAAATAGTTCTAAACGATGTGCCATGGTTTTGGGGCCGAGCTAGGATTTTCATTACCCCACGGTTACCAAAATTTGATGCTACAAGTATGGTGTTAATAATGATGTCGGTACGCGTGAGGTTACCAAACCTCCCTCTTCCTTTCTATCATATTCAAGTACTAGAGGATATCATAAATATACTAGGCAAATTCAAGAAAATGGACATGGAAAGAACAATAAAACCTATCTTCACATTTGCCAAAATATGTGTACAAAGATATACCTTAGCAAAGGTCTACCCGATCATGTTCTTTTAAAACATGAAAACCTTTAGTGGACATGTTTTATATTATGAGAATATGACATTTAGGTACTGAACCTGTTTTCAAACACGACACCTGTAGAACTTTGGTCCACTAGTAAAAAAGGCCCCAAAAGGGAAAAAAGGGAGGCTTCTAAGCCAAGGGGTTGGTAATTTCTTAACACTTTTGAAGATAAAGCAAAAGAAACCATGGACATAACCCAAATTAAAATGCACAAATATAATTTGGCGGCCAAACAAATGGAGGAGCAGGGTATTAGTCAGGAACAATGGCTCAAATCCAGAAGGGTACTGAATCAACAAAGAATATAGTATCGGAGTAGAAAAAAGAGGGAAAACCCACCAAAAAGGAATCAAGTGCCATAAAAAGATCTTGTGTATCTAAGAACTCAAACTCAGAAAGAAGTTCCCTTGAGGGCATAGGAAAATCTACTGGAAATATTAAATTCCACTCCCAACCAAGGAGTTTGGCGAAAAGTTGAGAAAAAGAAAGGTAAAAAGGTGAAGCTATGTGACTTTTATCACACTTAGCCTCAACAAAAATATGTAATGTTTTATAGTTTTTATTTTATTTTATTGTGCACTAGCCGATATGATGGCATGACCGAATGCTTATCTGTAGAATTTAATTTTAATTTTGTTCCTTGTTTTCAAGTTGAATAAAATTATAATTTTTCCTTTGTAAAAAAAAGCAAGGGCAACCATATAAATTAAATGATTTATAAATATCGATAAGCATCAATCCGTAATAAGCATCAAAGGGCTTACTTCATCATACATTTTAAGTTACTAAAAGTTAAAAATCGAAAGAATTAATTAAAATACAACATTATTTATAATAATAATTATTATTATTAATGATGAAAAGAAATAATATATAAGTTAAACATATACAAATTTAAAAAAAAATGTGACAAAATTCTTAACCATGGAGATTCACTTTCACTTTATCATGGATATTCTTAATCTGTAAATAAGGTTTGCTACAACACCATGGGTCAATACCATGGCTTATCAATACCACATGCTCAAAAAACCATAACTCATTCCATATGAAAAATTGTTAATATAATATTTTTTTAATTAATGAATTAATTAAAAGATAAAAAAAAACATAACTAATTTGGAAATAAATCTCAACCTTTGATTATGTGATACTACTAAGAATATTTTAGAATATTCTTTGAAGATTAAATCTATCCATCTAATAATTAAATTAAAATTTTGGAAGCCTTATTCCAAATTAAACATACATATTGGCAATAATTATGATAATTTTTTCCCTAATAAAATAATGCTATATATTAAATTGTATACAAAGACTTCAAAACCATACTTCCAAAAAATTTTGTAGAGGCAGTGTTTGAATTGTGTTTTTGATGGTGGAAATGGATTCAAAACCATCAAAAACGTCTAGGACACCTAAAATTTTAAAGTTTAACAACTATAATTTGGATTTACAAAAATCCTTGCCAGATTTTCTCTAAATATGACCGGAATTTCCATAACCTTTCGGGCAACTCCTCCGTCTGGTTAGACTACGCTTATATTAATTTATTATTGGAGTAATTACCAACCTAGATCCATCTTAAATTCAGACTACCGTAATTACCAACCTAGATCCATCTTAACTTCAGACTACCAAGGGCCAAAAGGGATAAAATCATTTAGTATATTTGCATCTCAAGCTATATAAAATCACTTTTCATATTTGCATCTCAAGCTTTTTGATTTCTCTCAACACTTGGTAACTCGAGAGTTAAGATAGATCTAGGCTAGTTTAATTCCCCCTTTTAAATAGGCTATATTCCACATGAATACCATGGGTCCTCATAAACATGGAACTCAAAAACCACCAGTAGACCAATTCAAGTGTGCATTAACTACCCAACAAAAAATAATAAAAATAAAATAATAATGTAGAATTTTTATTTTAACATAAGATTACTATTTATTTTATTTTATTTCATTTGGACGAGTTAAATGTTTACAGGACATTACATTAAATTACAAACATAAATCACTTCATATGGAACTTTCCTATGATATTTTTTTTAGTTAATCAATTTAGTTAGAATGGCAAAAAAAATATTTTTTTAATTCATCAATTTAATCAAAAGGGCAAAAATGACATAACTATTTGGAGATAAATCTCAACCTTTGATTTGTGTATATTACTATGAATATTTTAAAATATATTATAGAGGTTAAATTCCTACCATCCACTTATTAATTATTGATAATTAAATTAAAATTTTGGAAGCAATTGGTGTACCTAGGGAAGTCATATAAATTACATGCTTATCTTGTAACTAGCACAACTATATAAATTAAATCATTGATAAATGCTCATAAGCATAAACCCATAATAAACATCCAAACACTTATTTCATCACACATTTTAAATTATTAAAATTTTAAAAATCATATTATTTAAAATAATAATAATAATAGACATAATTAATATATAAGTTAAACATAATTTTTTTTAAAAATGCATTGAAATTCTTAATCACGGAGATTCACCCCCAATTTATCATGGAGTTTCTTAATCTATAAATAGGCTATGTTACAATAACATGGGCCAATACCATGAATTATCAATACCACATGCTCAAAAACCATAACTCATTTCTTAAGATACTTGGTAATATAACATTTTTGTAATTAATGAATTTAATTAAAACGGTAAAAATGACATCACTGCTTTGGAAATAAATCTCAACCTTTGATTTATGTGATACTACTAATAATATTTTAGAATATTCTATGAAGAATAAATCCATCCATCTAATAATTATTAATAATTAAATTAAAACTCTGGAAGTCCTATTCCAAAATAAACTTACATATTGGCATAATTATGATAAAAATTTCCCCTAATAAAATAATGGTATATATTAAATTGTATACAAAAATCTCAAAATCATACTTTCAAAATACATGAAATAAATTTATAAATTAACATTATATTAACTTATTATAGGAGTAATTACTATCCTAGATCCATCTTAACTTAGAAATACCCAGCATGGAGAGGGATCCAATATTTTTGGATCACAAGATCTTTGACCCCTTATTAGATCCAGAATTAAGATGGATCTATGTCGATTTAATTCCCTTTAATTCTCCGTTTAAAGTATATATTCCACATAAATACCATGGGTCAATACATGTGTTGTCATAGATGTGGAGCTTAAAAACCACCAATAACTTGACCAACTCAAGTTTATCTTAGCTACCTAAAAAAAATTAATAAAAATAAATAATAACATAACGTAGAATTTTTAGTTTTATTTTGACCCTGTTAAATATTTACATTACATTACATTATAACATCTCTACAATACTAGGCTAGAGAGCGCCTCAGGTAATGATAGAAAAAACTATAAATCACTTCATATGACACTTTCCTATGATATATATATTTTTTAATTAATCAATTTAATTAAAAGGGAAAAAATGACAACTAATTTGGAGATAAATCTCAACCTTTAATTTGTGTATATTACTATGAATACTCTAAGGAAGTTAAATTCTTACCATCCACTCAATAATTATTGATAATTTAATTAAAATTCTGGAAGCCTTTCCAAAATAGACATGCATATTGGTGTACATAATGTGGCTATATAAATTACATGCCTATCAATGTAAATAACACAACCATGACTAATAAAAGAAGATAAGCATCAATCCATAATAAACATCAAAACACTTACTTCATCATACATTTCAAGTTACTAAAATTTAAATATTCACAAGAATTAATTAAAATATAACATTATTTAAAATAATAATATTTTTTTGTAATCAATCAATTTTTTTTTATATTTTTAGAAATATGCATAGAGTACGATCATGGAGGTCTGGAATAGTTTGTATCCTAGATGTGTAAATGTGTAAACTGACAGAAAAACATGTTGAGAGAGATTTGAGGAGACCATCTACCCTTGAGAGGGATTGGTCTCCCTTTGAGTTTTATGTATCCTAGATGTGTAAATGTGTAAACTGACAGAAAAACATGTTGAGAGAGATTTGAGGAGACCATCTACCCTTGAGAGGGATTGGTCTCCCTTTGAGTTTTATGTATCCTAGATGTGTAAATGTGTAAACTGACAGAAAAACATGTTGAGAGAGATTTGAGGAGACCATCTACCCTTGAGAGGGATTGGTCTCCCTTTGAGTTTTAAACCAAAATGCCAGATTACGAACCAAAAAACAACATGAACATGACTGAAATTGAGAGGACAAAAGAAGAATTAGGGAGACCAACTACACATGAGAGGGAAGCCAGATGGTCTCCTAAAGAGCTATGAGCCATGACACCCAAAAAAATTAAACTAGATTGAAACATAAATGACATGCAAAAATTATACTCAGAGAGTGTATATCCAGGGAATTCATCATGCCTTTTTGGGTTGATCCTTGTCCCCATTGGCCTTGGCCTTTGTGAGATGAAATTTCTTCCTTAGAGTCTTGCCTTTCATAGCTTGTTCCTTCATTTCTTTCTCCTGCTACTCCAGATAAAGTAAGGGATCATCGTAGCCTTGAGGAAGCTCATGGGGACACTCCCAATCAAGGAGTTCTCTCCTAGTCAATGTTCCCTCTTCCTTTAGTGAGGGCTCTCCCTTGGTTGGGCCCTCAACTTAAGACTTGTTGGGAAGGTTCATCGCTTACTCGACTAGAGCATAAGAGCTTTGACCACTGACCACCTTTTTCTTGTTGGCCTGAGGTTCTGGGTGAGCCTAGCTAGAAAGTATTTTCCCTTAATGGGAGGATTCTACTTCAACAATACCTTTGTTTGAATTGGAAGATGACAGAGGAAGGGGAGGAGAGGGGAAGGAAATTCCCATACCTCTAGACAAATTTCTTAATGCTATGCATGTATGAATTAGGAGGCATTAAGTTCTGCAATTCTGATTTTGACTCTCTCCTTGTCTTTTTTGTTGCTCCCAAAGTATCCTACCAAGAAAATTTTGGCCGACCAAGTGGCCATTGCCAGTGCTTCGTCTCTCCTCAACCTCCATGGCTACAACTAAGCAACGGATATGCACAGGCATGTCCTTTTCAAACTATAACTCACCCTAATCATGCCATGAAGGGAGAGGTTGGTGCCCATGACCTCTACCCCCCACGTAGCTTGACCTCTTTCCCTCACCATGATGAGCAGACTAGTGATATTTTTACCACATACCTGAAAAACTTGATATGCGCTACCTCACCTGACCCCCAATGACCTTCCACTCAGAGATCAAAGAGGTGAAAGGAATGAAAGGAGGGGTGAATGTCAGAGATCTCTGTAATGGCATAATTCATGTCATGTGTTGAACTTAATAGCTCTATCATTGCTTGGCCCCTCTTGTGACGACCTACATTGGATGTGGCCTAAGGTGAATACATGGATTAATGGCCGCCACCTAACAAATCCCATTAAAACTAGATGCAAAGGCGAAATATGAAAACTTCCCCTCCTCATTTCTTGTGTGATCACGTGAAACTAGGGGAAAATAATAATAATTATTATTAATGATAAGAAATTAATATATAAGTTAAACATATACACATTTTAAAAAAATTGTAGCTAAATTCTTAACCATGGAGATTCACCCCCACTTCACCATGAACTCTTAATCTGTAAATAGGCTTTGTTACAATGCCATGGCTTATCAATACCACATGCTTCAAAAGCCATAACACATTTCATATGACACTTGTTAATATAACATTTTTTTAATTAATGAATTAATTAAAAGGGAAAAAAGGGATAACTACTTTGGAAATAAATCTCAACCTTTGATATATGTGATGGTACTTTGGAAATGTTTTAGAATATTCTATGAAGATTAAATCCATCCATCTAATCATTATTAATAATTAAATTAAAATCCTAAAGTCCTATTCCAAAATAAACATACATATTGGTACAACTATAATTTTTTTCCCCTAATAAAATAGCGATATATATTAAATTGTATACAAATATCTCAAAATTATACTTTCAAAATACATGAAGTAATTTTATAAATTAACGTTATATTAAATTCTTATTGGGGTAATTACTGCCCTAGATCCATGTTAACTGTGAGAAGGATAAAGTCTCTTTGCATCTTTTCATCTCAAGGGATTTGATCATTCTTAGTGCTTAATAGGTCTAGAGTTAAGATGGACATAGGTTGGTTTAATTCCTCCTTTTAAATAGGATATATTCCACATGAATACCATGGGTTCTCATAAACTTTGGGCTCAAAAACCAACAGTAACTTGATCGATTCAAGTTTACTTTAACTATCAAACAAAAATTAATAAAAATAAAAATAATAATGCAGAATTTTTATTTTAACCTAAGGTTATTGTTTATTATTATTTTAGTTTTTTTTATTATTGAGTTAAATATTTACACGACATTACATTACAACATTTCTATAATACTAGGCTCGAGAACACCTCTCCACGTAATGATAGAAAAAAACCATAAGTCACTTCATATGATACTTTCCTATGATATATTTTTTTAATTAATCAATTTAATTAAAATGACAAAATTATTTTGGAGATAAATCTAACCCTTTGATTTGTGGATATTACTATGAATATATCAGAATATTCTATGGAGGTGATTGATAAATGTGATAAGAATCAATCCATAATAAGCATCAAAACAATTACTTCATCATACATTTCAAGTTACTAAAATTTTAAAAATCACAAGAATTATTTAAATTATAACATTATTTAAAATAATAATAATAATGATTAATGATAAAAAGAATTAAATATATGTTAAACATATACACATATAAAAACAAATGGTAGTTTTATCATGGATATTCTTAATATATAAAAGAGTAGTCCCAAAAACAATGGAAATTCTGGCAAAATTTCGACAAAATCCACTTAAAATTTTTGGAAATTTGGGTTACAACTTTCAAGTTTCAATATTTTGGGTGCTTCAGGGTTTCTTGATGGTGTTGAATCCATTTCCACCATCAAAAAATCTATTCAAACACTCCAATAGTTATATTGTTTGAAAGACAAAATCCAGTTAAAATTTTTGGAAATTTGGCTTACAACTTTCAAGTTTAAATATTTTGGGTGCTTCAGGGTTTCTTGATGGTGTTGAATCCATTTCCACCATCAAAAAATCTATTCAAACACTCCAATAGTTATATTGTTTGAAATTTTGTCAGTCTGAGCGAAATTGTGGCCTCAGTAGGTAACACCATAAACAAATAGGTTTTGCTACAATATGTGAGTCAACACCATGAATTATAAATACAACAAGGCCGAAAAACCATAACTCATTTCATATGACACCTATTAATATAACATTTTTTTAATTAATGAATTTAATTAAAGGGAAAAAAATTCATAACTACTTTAGAAATAAATCTCAATTTTTTATTTATGTAATATTACTAAGGGTATTTTAGAATATTCTATGAAGATTAAATCTATCCATCTAATAATTATTAGTAATTAAATTAAAATTTTGGAAGTCCTGTTCCAAAATAAATACACATATTGGCATAATTATAAAAAAAATTCCCATAATAAAATTATGATATATATTAAATTGTATACAAAGACCTCAAAATCACACATTTATCTTAACTTTGTATACATCCCCAGAGGGATGAAATCTCTTTGCATCTTTGCATCTCAAGAGATTTAATTACTCTAGGTGTGCTAAAAAACCATGGGTAACTTGACCAATTCAAGTTTACCTTAATTACCAAACAAAAATTAATAAAGTTTACTTTAACTACCAAACAAAAATGAATAAAAATAAAAATATTTACCTTAAATACCAAACAAAAATTAATAAAGTTTACCTTAACTACCAAACAAAAATGAATAAAAATAGAAATAATTATGTAGAATTTTTATTTTAACATAACAAAATTTTTATTTTTATTTTATTTTGACCGAGTTAAATGTTTACATGAAATTACATTACGTGAATTGAAAATTGTAAATCTAGAAATCCATTTTTTCCCTGTAATCTCCGGACATAAAAGCATATACACAACATATCTCTGAATATATTTCCAAAGGGAAAAGTTGTTTATGGAATAGGAAAATTTTCATGAACATTTTTATACACACACACACATATATATATGTTGGCTTTATATACCCTAATGGACCACCCAAGGCAGGTAGAAGCACCACATCGAAGCTGAGGTCATGGAATCCTTTAACAATGCGCTTGTCAACCTAGATTTCATAGTGGAAAAGGTTAGTGTTTACGACAACATGGAGGCATACGATGAGGGAGTTCGAAGGAGGGGTTTCCATGATTATTTCTAAAGTTTGGCTCCAGAACACTGTCCCCTCGCTACCTACAATTAATTTTTCACAACTCTTCATTGGGTGAGATCTCACGTGGTGGACAAAGGAGACCTCAAACCTGATCTGTGGCTTGACTCCCACACAAATCTGGTTGGTATTAGTTCACTTCGTTGCTATTCTTAGGAAGTAAGGACAGATCTCGGTTTATGTAGTCTATGCAACTCTTCAAATGACCTAGATTTATAGGGAAAATCCCTTTTACTAATCAATTTGGGTTGGGAGAAGAGTTTAAGTAATTGCAACATGGGGAGGACTTTCAAATCTTCATTAAAACCCTTAATGGGAGGTCCTCCCTTTTTTTAGTTTCGAGTTTGGAATATTAGGCACATCTCAAGCAACATATAGAGAATTAGTCGGGATATCCTGCAGATACACAACTGTTATCACCCCAAGAAACTCTCCTAGGTTGTGTCTCAGAGATGCTCAGGAACATTACAAAACTCAACAAAATGTTGGAAATGGATGAATGGAAGTAATGATGCTTGTCCAAGACAGATAACCACTTCTACTATGCTTAATTCCAGACATGGGTGAACACCCCCAGACTACAAGGCTTTAGACCACCAATTACTCACAGTTTGAGGATTAGGTGAATATGGAGAATACTGATCACACCAGCAGATGCACAAGGCCCTGTGATGGCCGACTACAACCAGTAAAGAGGTCTGCAAATCTGTTTCCTAATGCACAGACAGGATGACAGCTCTCTGGCACTAAGTAAACAGAAACCTGAAACAACACATTCACTAATACATGCAAGATTATAACACAGAGGTGGGATGACAACCCCTCTAATGCTAAATATCAAGAGTTCATGAAAAAATGCATAACGAGCACAGCCTAGAACAAAATAGAAGTGGAAAGTGAGAAATTAACAGCAAAAGAAGCTTGTATTAGCTGAAAATGAAGACCAGACACTACAAGTATCAAAGTAGTTACAGTCTCTAGAAGTTGAAACTTACATCAAAACAACAACCATCAACCATGATTACATCTGTTTTCTGGGTATATATAGAGTTTCATTACAAAATGCTCTGCTATTCTGTGTGTGGAGGGGTCATAATGGACCACCAACTGCTTTAACTATCTAATATGGGTCTCTGTTGCACTCTGACTGTGTCTGCGCATGAATTTGACGTTCTCTGGTGTTCTGCAGTCCTTCTCGGGCAGGTGGATTCATGTATGGATGGAACTCCATAACTGATAAATGCACTGATCTACTTGAGGCTGGTTCTTCCTTCTCGGCCATGCTTTCTTGTTAAATGCAGTTGTTGAGGATTTATTACGCCGAGAGCTAAAAAAATGGCCACCTTCTTCCTTCAGAAGCACAAAACAATCAAGGGACATGGATAGTAAGGCGGGAGGAAAATACCAGCCATTAGATCTGGCATATGAATGACAGAGATCGTTTTGCAGGGGATATCGGGCGGAAACAAGAACAGACAAACAAGAGCCATTGGATTGCAGGCGGACAGATCTGACGACTATCGGGCAGAAGAGTAGCACGAGCGATAACGAGCAGGGACGGTACTATGGGCGGTAAGCGGTATATATCGCATTGCTTTTGGGAGGAAGGACGTAAACATACAGAGGCTAGCAATTCCATTCAGGTGATGACGCGTGGCGGATGGGACAGGGGGAAAGCAAATTTATCGCGAGTTATCGCGCGGGATGCTTGCGAGAGCGGGAGGAGCGATCACTGTTGGCTTACATGGATGGATGGCGGAGATTGGTTTGCGGGGAAAATTACACAATATGGAAAATACACTATCGGAGGCGCAAACCGGACTTGAAATTTTATACACGAGAGCGGCGAGTCGTATTGAGTCCGATGCCTAATATCGCATCGGTGGAAGTCAAGGGGTGTTGCCTTATAGCGATTTGCCGATAGCAATGAGACCGCAGACCCGATAAAGGAATTAGCCACACTTAAGACTTTATCGCATCAGTGGAAGTCATGGGGTAGGCTTATACACACATATGCGATTTGCTGATTGCGATAAGGAATTAAAGCACCAAGTCATATGGTTGGGTCTTATGGAAGGCTTGCACTTTGCGCTTAAGGGCTAGGGCTAAAAAGGGGATTTTTTGGATTTCGAAGGGATTATTCGGGGAATGGAGAGGTTTAAGGAGGAAAAACAGAGATAGCGGGGCTATGGAGTATAAAGAAAATGATGGAGAAGGAGGAAAAGATTGATGCGATCTGCCTTCTAAGCATAAAAACACGGCCAAGCTGGTATTTGGTCCTCCAAATGCTGAAGTATGTAGTAGAGCTAACACTGGCTCCTTCTGGGGATGAGATCCTCCCTGTGAGGTCTCAAGAACTATAGACCAATGCCTTCATACAAAACAATCTTAAAATTTTTTTCCTAGTATTCCATTGGGCATGGAGTCAAATTAAGTCTACGCTAAAACCTATAAAAGAAAATGCCTACAATCATTAAGGCCTGAGAATCATAAATTTTCAAAAACTGGTCATCTGTAAGATCATCAAAACTGTTTCTCTGCCTCTCGCCCCCTTCATCGTAGATCTGCAAAATTGGGTTGATTTGATCCTCTACCTCAAAGAGTTTAGGGCATTTGACCTTATCTGGTAGATATGGATCAAATTTCATCCCCTTTCTGTATACTCTCATCCTCGGATGTTCTTCATGGGAGCCTTTGTACACCTGCTAGATAATAATGAATGTTGTGTACTTCTTTGTGTCATCTGTGGCCTGCACAATTAATATAAATGGTGTACCAATGTGTTCATGTGTGGAGGACACAAAGACATCATCTGCTCCTGCATCTTGCTTAGAACAGTCCTCATCCAAGGAGGAGTCCCAAAACTGTGCATCCTCTTCCTCTGCGATCTGGCAAACTGCCCTTTCAAGCTTTGTGGAGGTTGATTGGACAAGCATAAGAATATCAAGACTAAGATTATCAGTATCAGCTTTGGGAATCAAGTTATCACTTGCCTCAGTGTCTAGGAGGCAACTATGATGGATTTTCTCTTGAACAGACGAAGAAGCATGAGATGATGAGGAATTGATTTCACCCTTTTTGATCACTAGGCTGGGGATAACAGCAGGTGGGTCAATTTGCAGATCTGCATAGTCATTGAAAGCCGGGTTGGCTTCGGGCTCAGATTCTTCGAGGATGGTGGGACCTGCTGCTAGTTGCTTCTGCTGATAAGCTTGTTGTTCTACAGGCACAACAAACTCACGAGCAGTGCCTTTGGATAATGACTTTTCATAGGAAGCTCTGGTTAAGAAAGGGGCACTGCCCTTATCTTCCAAACCATGGACCTCCTCCTCTTCTTCAAACTGCTCTTCTTCCATGACTATATTTTGAAAAAGGGTCTTCACCCTTTAATCTTCGTTTGCATCTTTATTTCCCTACAAAATCTGCAGCTGCTCCTGTGCTCCTCTATATGGATTTGGATTTGGTAGAGAAAAGGTACTAGGAGCTCCTGCTTCTTCAGAATGCTTCTCAACTCTTAATCTGGAAACTATAGAGGCTAATGACTCTATAATCTTGGCCAATTTATCGATCTGAGGATGATGAGATCTCACCCCTCTGTCTTCTCCTATCAAAATCACCTCCAAGCCTCTTTGTAGCTACGATGTTTGATTCTACTTGAAAGGCTGCATCTTTCATATCAGCCAAAGAAGCACATCTTCTTTCTCTTAACAGCAGACAAAACTGAGAATCGAAGGCATTGGCATAAGTAAGCATAGCAGAAGTAGGGGTAGGTTTCATTTCAGATGGTATTCTGCTGTAGATATGGTTGAATCTCTTGTTAAAATCAAATAGCAGCTCACCATTCTCCCTCTGCAAGTTCCCAAATTCAGTATGATAGTAGAGCAGATCTTTCTTATCCCCCCAGTGCTTTAGGAACACATCATCTAAGGCCTCAATGTTTGCTATAGACCTAGGGGTTAATTCTCTGAACCATTTCCTAGCATCCCCATCTAGGCTTTGGACAAAAACCCTCATCCACACATCATTTTCATTAATATCTAGATTATCAGCATAGCTATAAAAGGACTTTAGATGTTCTTCAGCTGATACTCCCTCTGCACCAGTAAACTTAGGCATATATTTCTAATAATCTCCTGCAGGCATGGTGTTTAAAGGAATAGGAAAGACCAAGGGTCCATACCTAGCAGCCACGATTCTTTCTATCTTTGTAGGTGCTTGCTGGCCTGCCATGATTGGGGTATGTGGAAGGATATTGGTCGTTTGGATGATAGAAGGCTGAAAAACGAACAACAGAGCAAGAGGGCATTGATGGACTATATGGGGGACTTATTGAACAAGGAGCTCTATGAATCTCTGAAGGTATTTCTTCACTAGCGGAGATACATGGGATTTTTTTAGACTTACCTGATCCTGATGCTCCTTTTTGTGAAGTTTTCTTCTGCTTAACAATCTTCTCAGGGTCAGGCACTGGTTCAACTGGT
Organism: Pinus tabuliformis; assembly: GCA_031772625.1. Lineage (NCBI taxonomy): Eukaryota > Viridiplantae > Streptophyta > Pinopsida > Pinales > Pinaceae > Pinus > Pinus tabuliformis. The sequence goes on from CM062811.1 coordinate 196,236,263, forward strand.
GATGTCTGAGGATTTCTTCGAGCATGTCTCACAAACTGAGCCAGGACTATAATGTGGAGTCGCCAAAGGTTGGTCTTCCTCCAGTGGAGTCACCAGATAGATGATTACAACTAGAAATGTGCCCAGAATTTGTCTATCATCAAAATCTGGAACTGTTTCGTTTTCTCAGGGAAGCTGAGCTTCAATCTCCTCTCCCCGGAAACGGCGCCAATTAATGTTATCACCCCAAGAAACTCTCCTAGGTTGTATCTCGGAGATGTTCGGGAACATTACAAAACTCAACAAAATGTTGGAAATGGATGAATGGAAGGAATGATGCTTGTCCAAGCCAAATAACCACTTCTACTATGCTTAACTCCAGACATGGGTGAACACCCCCAGACTACAAGGATTTAGACCACCAATTACTTACAGTTTGAGGATTAGGTGAATATGGAGAATAATGACCACACCAGCAGATGCACAGGGCCTTGTGATGGCCGGCTGCAACCAGTAAAGAGGTCTGCAAATCTGTTTCCTAATGCACAGACAGGATGACAGCTCTCTGGCACTAAGTAAACAGAAACCTGAAACAACACATTCACTGATACATGCAAGACTCTAACACAGAGGTGGGATGACAGCCCCTCTAATGCTAAATATTAAGAGTTCATGAACAAATGCATAATAGGCAAAGCCTAGAACATAATAGAAGTGGAAAGTGAGCAATTAACAACAAAAGAAGCTTGTATTAGTTGAAAATGAAGACTAGACGCTCCAAGTATCAAAGTAGTTACAATCTCCAGAAGTTGAACCTTACATCAAAACAACAACCATCAACCCTGATTACATTTTTTTTCTGGGTATATATAGAGTTTCATTACAAAATGCTCTGCTATTCTATGCGTGGAGGGGTCATAATGGACCACCAACCACTTTAACTGTCTAATATGGGTCTCTGTTGCACTCTAACTGTGTCTGCGCATGAATTTGACGTTCTCTGGTGTTCTGTAGTCCTTCTCAGGGAGGTGGATCCATGTATGGATGGAACTCCATAACTGATAAATGTGTTGATCTGCTCGAGGCTGGTTCTTTCCTTCTCGGCCATGCTTTCTTGTTAAATGCAGTTGTTGAGGATTTATTACGCCGAGAGCTAAAAAAATGGCCACTTTCTTCCTTCAGAAGCACAGAACAGTCAAGGGACACGGACAGTAAGGCGGGAGGCAAATACTAGTTGTTGGATCTAGCATATGAATGGCAGAGATCGTTTTGTAGGGGATATCGGGCAGAAACGGGAATGGACAAACGAGATTCATCGGATCGCGGGCGGACAGATCCGACAGCTATCGGGCGGAAGAGTAGCATGGACGATAATGAGCGGGGATAGTACGATGGGTGGTAAGCGGTATATATCACATTGCTTTTGGGAGGAAGGCAATAAACGTACAGAGGCCAGTGATTCCATTCAGGTGATGATGCGTGGCGGACGGGTCAGGGGGAAATCCGATTTATCGCGAGTTATCGCTCGGGCGGCTTGCGAGAGCAGAAGGAGCAATCGCTGTTGGATTACATGGATGGATGACGGAGATGGGTTTGTGGGGAAAACTACACAATATGGCAAATACACTATCGGAGGCGCAAACCGGACTTGAAATTTTATATACGGGAGCAGTGAGTCGTATCGGGTCCGATGCCTAATATCGCATCAGTGGAAGTCAAGGGGTGTTGCCTTATAGCGATTTGCCGATAGCGATGAGACCGCGAACCCGATAAAGGAATTAGCCACACTTAAGACTTTATCACATCGACGGAAGTCATGGGGTAGGATTATACACACATATGCGATTTTCCGATTGCGATGAGGAATTAAAGCGCCAAGTCATATGGTTGGGTCATATGGAAGGCTTGCACTTCACGCTTAAGCGTTGGGGCTGAAAAGGGGCTTTGTTGGATTTCAGAGGGATTATTTAGGGAATGGAGAGGTTTAAGGAGGAAAAATAGAGATAGCGGGGATATGGAGTATAAGGAAAATGAGGGAGAAGGAGGAAAAGACTGTTGCAATCTGCCTTCTGAGCATAAACACACGACCAAGCTGGTATTTGGTCCTCCAAATGCTGAAGTATGTAGCAGAGCTAACAACAAAACCTTTTTTATTAAGGGAAGAAACTATAGGATCATTTCCAGTTGCAAGATTACAACATCTCAAGAAATTCCACCATTTTTTTGAATCTAAGGTTGTGAGGGGGTGCTTCGGGAGCCAAAAACCTAAGAGGATCTATCTCCTACATGGATGTGATGCAGGGAAAAGGATCTAATCCATCATATTTTCCACAATAAAATCCTAGACCTTACATTGTTGAACAACAGAGACCAGCTCCTGCCATGGAGGTAAAACTAACAGAAGTAAATTAATTTATTTTCTATTCTTCAATCCAGGGTAGTGATCTGCATATTCAATGGTTTTTGGCCCAGATTTGACGCTTTTCATCTATGGGTTTTTATAATTTGTACTAAAAACTACAAATATACCTTTGGTCAAAATGTTTCTTCATTGTTCAGTTTGATACCCAAGAATTGTTGGAAATAGTAATTACTCCAGCATGAATATCTAGCAAGATCCAAATCTAGTGATGCATGAAGAGATAAGTTGAGTTAAGTGCAATTTAGATTTAGAGAGTGAGTTGATTGAGTCAAGTATGAGTGAGTTTAAGTCTAGTCTTATTTTAAGAAAAATTAAATATAGTGTGTGTTTTCATGTTGAAGTTATTTTAAGTGATTTGCTTGGTGAAAAGTATAAATACCCCATATTGGGTTCATTGTAATAAATTCAAGTCGAATCAAGTGTATGCGAGATTAAAGTTTGTGTGATCAATAGAAGACATGAAACTTGTGTTATTGTTTGTGTGTGAAAATTTCTTCGTTTCCTCCTCTACCTTTCCAACAAATTAGTATCAGAGTTAGAAGATCTAAAGGGCCATAAAGTTTATAGCCATAGCTTATAGAGCCCCCAAGTGATAAAAGGGTCGAAATTTTCACTGTCGTCGTTGAGCAATAAGTCGTAGCTTGTTGATTTTTTTTTAATAGAGAGAGGGTCACAACCTGTTGACGGGGTTGAAAATAAATCAACCAAGGGGATCTCCCTGATATGAAGTCCCAATCAGACCTCACACCGTTTGGTGTAGAAGTCCCATGATCCGATATAAAGGATCTGTTTCCAAATCCTTAAAGATTATCCTTGGCTCTAGCTGCTAGCACAAGAGAGTGATGCATTGGTGTCTTCAAAAATCAAGGAAGGTGATCCTAGTGAATGTGCAATGTAATTGTGTTGAGGTTCTTCTACTCTGAAGGGGGAGAGAAAAGTGAGTCTCTAAGTGAGAGGTAACAATACCACCCAGGAAGAGACACACATGAACTAGAATGACCCGTTTGACATCCAGCGGAATAGTTCACAATAGATGCGACAGTTGTTACAACTGAAAAAAAGAAAGATCCGTCTAACATCCAACGGAATAGTCCACAATAGATGTGACGATCGTTACAACTGACAACCAAGGAATGATCAATCTAATATCCCACAGAATAATCCATAAGGATGGGACAACGTTAACAACCATTACAACACATTCTCAATAAGATAAGAACTAAAATAACTTAAATAGTTCATCTATAATAGCATGTGTGAAAGGAAACATACAAACGTCCACAAAATAGTCTTACAAACATTGATAGTCCATGCATGAAGAACGTGCTGGCCTTAAAAGGTTTTTTTTATTAAGAAAAAGTTTTGAGACACATGTTTACATTATACACCACTATCCCCAGTAGTGGGACATTGGAGCCACTCCTTACTCCTCAAAGAACTAGCTGATCTCTCCAATGCATTGTGGGAGGAGCCAAGGTGAAAAGTCCATTGCTAATACAATGAAGGGGTATATATAGCCAAGGGGTGATGCTTCCCCTTTGTGAATCTTTGACAACCCTCATGACTGTTCAACTTCCTATGACTTTTCAACTTACATGACTCTCCATATTCATGTGTGTCCTTTGGAATTCCACTTTACACTACATTTGAATATAATATACATGGTCCACAATGATGATGTGGCATATGACAACTCATGACAAGACATGACATGGAACTGCTAATGTAAATTGCTTCGATGTTGTGGTAGTGTCAGGCACTATTGCTACTGTGAGTGATGTATTTTTTAGCATACTCTTGTCTTCCACCTTCTCATGGCTCGGTAACATGAATATTCAATGATCTCAAGTCTTGGGTTGTGGTCGCAAGTTGGTGTCCCTTTGATTTTCCCTGATGGATCAACTTGCATGCTTAGCTACAAGAATGTATTTTGCATGTCTTCCACCTTCATCTCATTCTTCATCATCCCGTCAGGTTCCTGCATCTACAATTCACTCATGACGAGACGAAATTAGCCCGAAAACCTCCTAGCCTAAGATGGTGCATTAAACTTCAAATACTAAGCCGAAATTGAGTTGTAGGTCGAAGAGGGAGGCTTAGTGACTACACATTGCGCAGTCTGAGTAGCTAGAGATGAGGCTTGAGGTCTGGAACTATGAAATGCATAGTTCATGTTGGGCTGAGAGACAATCTCTACGCAGTTTTGAGAGACAATGAGTCTCGTTGAAGGAGGGGCCACTATGGAATATTTCTGCGCAGTTCTGGAGAGGAAGGATGATTTAATTATGTGCAGTTGTGGGAGACAGTGAGCTGGGATGAAGGGAGGACTACTAAAGGCTACCAATGCGTAGTTCTGGAAAGGAAGGTTGACTGAAAATATTGCACAATTCTGGAAAGGAAGGCTGACTGAAAATATTGCACAATTCTGGAAGGGAAGGCTGGGTCTTGGACTTAGAAATTGCGCAATGCAGCAGTCCCAGAGGACAGGAACTACACATTGTGCAGATCCAAGGGTCAAGGTCACAACTTGCTGATTTGAAATGTGCAATGCGTAGTCTAGGTAGGTTGGGTGAATTCATGTTGAAGGGTCGGGGAGCTTCTTTGTAAAAGGCCAAGTGCTAGATCAATGAGACTGACAGATGAAGTGATGAAGCTTCGACTGTGTCCTAACACTTAGAACACTTGACAACTCAACAAAATTGATCACCCATGACACATGAACGACACTTTCGCTTGTGTGTGACCGCTACATGACCAGCTATGACAAGTATGACACCTAAGATAGACTTTATGACGACTGTGATGACACTTGTGCGACAACGCTAAAAAATTTGTGAATGAGTGCGATAGGTGTTTACATGGTTATGGAAACTCATAAACACAAAGATGAGCCCTTGGAATCACCAGAATGAGATTATGCATAAAGTGTGACAACCAACATGCAAAAAGATGACATATTTCCTATCTTGTGAAATAGAGCGAAACACTTAGTGGAAACACATGGAATGACTTTCAGTGTTTGCCACCATACATGTCATTGAAGAAATAATGATATGACAATGATAAGTTGTCCTTCATACTACACTAAGAGGTGCATCTCAACTTCATGAAAGATGTGCTTTGTTTTTCGTACCTACCCTCGAAAGGGTTGTGAATCATATGGAGTCATCATGCGGTCCTAATATTTGATCTTATATCATACCTCAGGGTTCCTTGGTCTTTTGATCTGATGATTATATTTCCCCTCAGACCCTTAAGCATCATCTAACATGTCCTCCTTCTTCATCATCTTGCCATAGCATGGGAGAATTCCTGTATCTCCAATCCACTCATGACAAGACGACATCAAGTTGATAAACCCCTATCCTAGGGTAGAGCACTTGGATTCATGAACTAGGTTGGGACTGAGTGACAGGTCAGAGGAGAAGGCCCAGTGATTGTGCAATTGCGCAGTTCAAGCAACCAATGGTCAAGCTTGATCACTGAGAATGTGTAGTGTGCAACTCAGGCCAAACTAAGGGAAATTTCTACACAGACCTCACTGAGGGAAAAATTTGCGCAATGCCCACTGAGGGAAAACTTTGTGCAATGCCCACTGAGGGACATAATTGTGTAGCTAAATCATGTAGTGGTTGCTGCTAGATGGTGGCCTGGGAGGACAAACTGCGCATTTTCTGGAGGCAAGGGGGATTGGGTAGCTGAGAGGCTTGAGAGACAGAACTATGCATTTTCTGAAGATAGTGAGCTCTAGCTGAGGAAACGACACTGGAGGAAGCATCTGTGCAGATTTAGAGGCCAAAGGAGGTTGAGCTTTCTGTGCATTGCACAGTTCCAATAGGCAAGGAAAAAGCTTGAGGGTTGCAGATGTGTCACAAAGGTTTCCCCTTAATGCAAACAAAAACTCTCCTTTGCATGACAAGCGATAACTCCCATGCCCGAAGACGACACTTTCTATATAAAGATAAAAGCATGAATTCCACTTGATACCTAACAAGGGGGCTTGAAATCATCAACTAACCAATAAGTGGCTAAGGGACGATCGATCATAGGATCCACAGTAGGCTCCAAAATTCAAGTGTAGGCCAAAATTTTGGAGGGTGTTGCAGCTGCTACAACACAACACTAAATTCTGCGATGAGTAAGGCAACACAAAGAGTCAAAAGTGTTTTGGAAATCACCGTTTGATAAGCCAATTAAATTTTTTCATCAAACGAAGGAGAAAGGGGTTAATCGCATGAATAAAGGAACACCAACTTGGCACCGCCGTCAGTACTGAGAAAGAAGAACTATTGGGAGTCACTGTTAACAGGAAGTCAGAAAGTTAAAAAAATAACATATTCAAGGTATGACATGGTTGTCCATAATTTATGATAGATTGACTTTTTAAACTATTATATTTGACAAGAATTGATTGGAAAAAAGTCAAATTTATAGCTTTACTATTACCCATTACTTGAAGTTTATCGCTCATTATTACAAGTGCATTCATTAAAATAAATATTTGCCATATCCTTTATGAATCATTATTATGTGCATGACAATATTGTGGAAAGACAATATAGAAATTTTAAGGATTATAGCTAAAGAAAAATAGCAAAGAGTGATCGAAGATTAAAAAAGGGAAAGAGATTTTTTTTTTTTTGGAGATATTTATGAAGGGATTTTTTAATTAAAGGAGAATTAAAAAAAGGGATTTTATTGGAAAGAAAATTTAAAGTCTTGCAAAGGTGAATTGGCCTAAGTTTTTTTATTTGTCAAGCATAATAGTGTTTTTGGGGTGAAGATTGTGCCTTACGAGGGCGCATATTGAAAATAATATATCAAGGGTGATATGGAAGATAGCCTCATGCAACCAAGAAAGAAGCTACACAATAGAGGAAAGACTACAATCATGGGTCGCAAAGTGAGACTGAAGCAGATTAAGAAAATGAATCGAAAAGAAGAGGCAAAGATCATTGCCATGGTTAGAGAGGTTCATGCCACAGTTGAGGAATTGAGGAGTCTAGTAGAAGACAAAAAAGGAATCGAGGTTGATTGGTGTAGCATGGATCTGCTACCACCTTCTATGTTTATTAGTAAATATTTTGATTTTCGGGTTATCAAAATGCTAGGAAATAGTTAATTGATTACCAGTCTAATAATCCATATCATGAAGTATGCGATGCTTTAGCATTGGATTTTATAAAACAGGCATTGGGTGATAATTTTTTGTGCAAGGTAGAAAAAGCTACGACTTCCAAGGAAAACAATGTAAACTTTGAAACAAGAACTGTGTTGAGTACTTGTTTTTTTGAGATAGCAAAAAAATATCCGATTTTGAAAAGTGTTTATTCATAATACAACCTTCTTTTTTTTAGCATATTTTTGACACTTTAAAGTTTTTTATGTGTCAAATATGAACAAAATTTTTAAAATGTTAGTGATTTTCATGCTAATTTTGAAAAGTGTAGGGCTTATTTTTAACACTTTAAATTTTCTAATGTATTAATTGTGGATATTTTTTTTAAATGTTGGTGATTTTTATGTGGATTTTAAAAAACATCAACATTTTTTTTTAAGGCATATTTTTGACACTTTAAATTTTCTTATGTCTTAAGTATGCACATTTTTCTTTTTAAATGATGATTATTTAACCATTTTTTAAGTTGTCTTATTCCTCTTCTTATTTTTTCTCCTAACATGTTTTTTTTTCAAGAGTTTTCTAAACATGTGATTTTTGTTTTTTATAATGAAATTTTTATTTGTTTTGCAAAATAAAATAAAAATAATAGCATTAATATTTTGAGGTTAGGATTTTTTATATATTTATATATCGTTAATTAATACTTCAATGCACATAAAATATTTGTCACTTAAAAATAACAATTTTAAACACTGGACAAAAAATATACATTTTGCATATCTTTTCGCTAAAATTGATATGTTAGATAAAAAAATTAATGAAAAATAAGAAAATTTTGTGATATTTTTATGAATTTTATATCAAAAAGTGATAAAATTTGTTTTTTTTTTTTTTTCAAAAAAAACGTTTTAGATAAAATTTTAAGTAAAAATAACAAATAAAAAATGTTTAAAAAGATAAAACATACAATTTTAAAAAACAATTAAAAAAAACCTTTAAAAAATTAAAAACATAAAAAAATGCCATTAAATTTAAAAAGAAAAAAGAAAAAAGAAAAAAAACATAAAAAACTAAAAATAGTAAAAGCATTAAAAAAATTAAATTGAAAAAGGAAGCATTAAAATAAAATTAAAAATGCATTTTAAAAAACACACAAAATCAATAAAAAAATTAATTAAGAATTAAATTTAAAAAATTAAAATAAAAAATAACACATTAAAAAAAATTAAACAAACAAGGTAATAAAAAAGTATTAAAAAACATATAAATAATATTTAAATAAATAAAAATAATGCCCAACAGGGCCAAGGCGGGGGAGTTCTGATTCGTCACAGCTTCGCCCCCCCCCCCCCCCGGCCACCCCTGCAGCGAGACGAGCCAAGGTTGGGGGAGGCCCAAGTCTGAGAATCATGCCTCCCCTACCTTAGGCCATCATGCAACTCCACCCAACATGACGACCATAATGGCAAGGGCGGACGGGGGGGAGGCTTGATTTTAAGAATTAGCCTCCCCTACCTTGGGCCTATCTCGTCACCAAGCTAGGTAAGGGGTGGAGCTACACACATGTAGCTCTGCCTACCCACCTACCCTAATGGCCAAACATGCCCAAAGCAGGGGAGGCCCAATTCTCAGAATTAGGCCTCCCCCACCCTAGGCCTATCTGGACGTTGGGGTGGATAGGGGGGCAAAACTGTGTGGTTACAGCTTCACCCCCCTGCCCACCACGGCGGCCAAGCGGGCCTAGGGCGGAGGACGCCCGATGGCCAAACAGGCCCAGGGTGGGGGAGCCCTGATTATGAGAAATCATGTCTCCCCCACCCTGGGCCCATTTGGCCACCCGGGGCGGGGGGGGGGGGGTGCTGCGCCACCTTAGTGGCCAAACAGGCCCAGGAAGGTGGAGGTTTGAAGGTGGAGGTTTGATTTCTCAGAATCAGCGTCCCCCGCCAACCTTGACAGCCAAATGGGCCTAGGGCGGGGGAGACCCGATTCCCTGGGCCTCCCCCACCTTGACCATGTGGGGCCATAATTTATATATATATATATATATATATATATATATATATATACTAATTTTATTAATTTTTTAAAATTGTTTATTTTTATTTTTCTATTTTTTAAAATTTTTAATGTTTATGTTTTTTTTTTTAAATACTTTTTATTGATTTTTATGTTTTTTTTTTTTTTTTTTTTGTAAAGTAGGTTTAAAGTTGTGTTGTTGTTTTTTTTAGTATTTTTTTTTCTTAAATCTTAATGTGTTTTTATTTTATTTTATTTTTATAATTAATTTTTGTAATCTCTATTTTTTTGGGTAATGTTTTATTTTTTTATGGTTTTTATTATTATATTCAATTTTTCTTTGACTTTGTATTAGTTTGTCTTTGACCAAAAAATTATGTGGCATAGTTTAACATTGGGAAATATTTTATTTTTATTTTTTATTATTATCTAAATCTATTTATTTATAAGTTGATTGGTTGAGGTCTTATTATGGGTTGTTTAGTAACTTCCATTTCTATTACTTACTATTTTTTTGTTATTAGTTTTTTTTTTTTTTTTTTTTTTGCTTGTTAAGACTAACTTACGCACCCACGGGGAATTGAACCGGTGACCTATCGCAAGGAGTGCCTTAACAGCGCACCCATTCACAGTCAATCCAAAGCCCCGTGGGCAGTTTTATTTCTTTTTTTTTTTTTAACTCCTTGATTTTTATTTTTTTCCTTTTTTCTATTATTCCACTTTGGTGATTTTTTTTTCTCCATATTTTCAATTGAAATTGAATAATTATTATATTAAAAACATATTTTAATAAATTTAACTATAAAAAATTATATACATTAATAAAAAAATAAAACACATAAATATGGATAAAAGATAAATACACACACATTAAAGTGTATATATTTTAATATAAACAATATTAGTTAATAGCATTTCTTAATTTTTGGTGATGTCATTCAACATTAGAGTTTTTAATTAGTTGTTTTATTTTTGTTATGAAATCTTTATGTCTATTGTTTTTTAGTTTAATTAAACTATATTTAAACTAAGCGGAGGTACTAGCTACTATGTAGTCCTTGTTTTTTTATGTTTTTAATATTATAATATATTATTTGTTTTTTCTAATGTTTTTTTATTATTTCTATTTATTTTTTTTATTTTTTAAATTATCTTAGATTTTTTTATAAATTATTTTTTTGTTAATCGCGTCGATCATAAAAAAATGACGTTATGGTGTTTTTCGCACAAAAAAATTGGCTTTTATTGGCTTATATTGCCATTTTTTAAAAATGTTGAAAAATTACCCTAAAAAAAAACGTTATTCGAATATCAACACTTTTTTTTTTCATGTTTTTTTGGGTTTTTTGGTTAGAGTTCTCCTTCTGAGTTTACAGTTTTTGTTTCAAAGTTTACATTGTTGGAAGCATGGAAGATCCTGGAAGAAGAATTTGGTGCAAGGGGGAGTGACATGCAACAACAAGATATGTCACAGTCAGTTGAGTCCACATAGAGCTGAGAGTAGATGAGCAAGACATTGAGAAGGAAACAAAGCTTGGAGAATCCCACTCAAAGGTGGATGATGATCATGAATACTATAAAAGTGAAACCCATTATGCAGATATGCATATGGATGAGGAAGATGCAACAAGGATTGTAGAAAGAGAAGTTGAAGCCTTTGTGTGTGAAGCTGAGCAAGAGCATATAAATGCTCAAGGAATCCACTTTAACGTGGATGGTGCAAATGATGGTGAATCCCACTGAGACGAAACACATGATGATGACTACAAAGTGAGATGTGCATTAGTGACTCCACACACAACTAATGAATTTGGTGAAGTTGAATTTGTTAATGAGCACATGCATGCTCAGATATCCCACCATAGGGTGAATGAAAATTATGTTGATGTTAACTTTGATGAAGATAATTTAACTAGAGATGAGTGGTTTCACATGATGCAACAGAAAAAGCATATTGATATGTTGTTATTTGGTGAGAGAAGCCCATTTATGTTTGAAATCGAAGTGGAAGAAAACATGCTTGCAGTAGCAGAGGTTGTTAAAAAGGTAGGAAATGAAAATTATGATGCAATGAAAAAACAAGAGAAGGCAGAGAAAGAATAGGAAGAGAAGGAAGCTCTCAATACAAAGCATAATGAATGTATTTCTAAAATTGATCTTGAGTATGCAGAGTACAGGAAAAAGCAACAATACTTGATGATTGTTGGGAGGGGGTCCCCTGGGTCAGTTTGGGGTTAGTTAACCCAAATTTTGTATACAATTTTGTAAAAGATGTAAAGTCTCCATGATATATGGAAGCAGAATGCGTAGATGAATAAAATTCAAAGGGGCTTAGCCCCTTGTTCAAGTAAAGTTTTGAGTTGGTTTTGAGATTCACCCATGGTCCGCGAACCATGGCATTGTATTGAAAAGTCTATATATAGTTGAGTCATAGTGAGTCTGAGGGAGAGCGAAGTAAGAAAAGATAGAGAGTTGGGTTCATTGAGGAGTTTTGGGCAGGAGCTAAGGCAGGAAGGCTCTGCTTCCTGTTCTTACGTAGAGAAGGGAAGGCTTCACAACTGAGTGCACAGAGGCATGGGTAGAGTTCGCAGCTGAGTGCATGGAACCCTGTAGCTGTGTGCGCAGGGTAGTTTGAGTCTGTAACCATTGAATTGAAGATCAATAAAGACAATTTTCTAGAGTGAGTATTTCCATTTGTATCTTTTTATGTTATATGCTACTGATGAATGACATGTTTTATGAAATAATGATTGAATGCTACGTGAATTTATTGATTATTTCTTAATAAGGTATGAAATGAATGCTTAGCCACTTCCACGAGGTTTCAGATCACTTCTCTTATGTTTTCTGACGAATAAAGGAGATCTACACGAACTCCAATTTAGGGTTACTTTTGGATGCGAGTAAGTAGATAAATTGATTGTTAAGGTTCCGCAAGGACTGATCATGGACCTTCGCGAAGGTCTGAAGTCCGCTTTAACTTAGTTGCAGTGACATGCCCTAGAATTTTATTGATTTGCACGAAGGCAGATCCAAGGCACTGGAAGACATTACACTAGTCTCTGGATGCAGAAACTTGGTTCTTGCATCCCCCCATACTGCTTTGGGTGAGACTGCAGCTTGCGCTACACGGGTTGTTGCCAAAAGGGCCAGTAGTGTAGGGTTTTGTTGGTTGGCACAACTATGAACCTAGGTGAGGACCCCCTAAGCCAACAATGATGAAAGTGAAGAGAAAGAGATGGAAATTTTTGAAGGCAAAGATGAAAGCATTGAAACAAATTTTCAGGAATGGAGTCAAGAAGAGATAAGATTCCGCTATCAATAAATATGGCAAAAAGAAAAGTCACGAATATGAAGCACAAGAAACAAATGAAAGAAGACAATTTGAAGATGAATGTTTGTGGCAATAGTCCATGGTTGAATGGATCTTTGAAGAGGAAGCATTAGAATATATGATCAGATTGTTTTTCAGAACAAATTCAAGACAAGTCAAATAAAAATTGCAGCAACAATAAGTGAAGAAATCCTGCAACAGTAGAGAATGAAGCAATTTCGAGGATATAGAATTTGGAAGAGACGAAAAAGAAAAATGTTAAAGTCTTGAGTCATTGTAAGTATAGCTGAGACTTAGACCAACAGGCATGTTTGGGTGATGATTGAGTCAATTTATATTGTAAACCTGATATGCATAGTTAAGTTATGTTTGAGTTATGTTGAGTCATACTGTTGTAATTAAGGCAGAGTGTTGGAAATAGTAATTACTCTCGCATGAAGATTTAGAAAGATCCAAGTCGAGTGATGCATGAAGAGATAAGTTGAGTTAAGTGCACTCCAAATTTAGAGTGTGAGTTAATTGAATCAAGTGTGAGTGAGTTCGAGTTTAGTCTTATTTTAGGAAAATTCAAATATAGTGTGTGTTTGCATGTTGAAGTTATTTTGAGTGAGTCGCTAGCTAAAAAGTATAAATACTCCATATTGGGTTCATTGTAATCAAGTCAAGTTGAATCAAGTGTATGTGAGTAGCTCTATGGATAGTTGTATGTGCGATTAAAGTTTGTGTAATTAGTAGATGAGTTCCAACTCCTGTTATTGTTTGTGTGTGAAATTTTGTGCCTTTCCTCCTTTGCCTTTACAACCGGAAGATATGGAGAGAGTGTTAAAAGAAGGGCCCTAGTTTTGAGGAAATGCATGGCTCTTCATTACCCTTTGGTTCCAAAATTTTGATGCCAAAACAATGGTGGTCTCAACAATGCCAGTATGGGTGAGCCAACCAAAATTTCCCCTTCCCTTTGGGAATCACAAAGTTGCTGAGGAAATTGGGAACACCTTGGGGTCATTCAAAAAAATGGACCTCGACAAAACAAAGAAAGGCATTAGGGGTGTTTTGAGGTCTAAAGTGAACCTCCTAAGGAAAATAATAAAATAAGCGTTATGGATTTTAAAAGAAAAGAAAAGAAAAACTATTTTTTTAATTGTATTTTCGACATATCTCCTTATGCTTTACTCAATGCCAAGTGTAGACACCTATTGGATGCAGAATTAAATTCCGCATCCAATGAGTACCCACTCTACATACTTCCAAGAAGACCCACATTCAACACACTTTTTTCATGTATTTTCATTTTTTTGGATGTGGATATGTTCATAAGTATGCATAGTGGGTACTCATTGGATGCGGAATTTAAGCACATCCAACGTGTGTCTACACTTGACATTTGAGTAAAGCTATATGGAGATATGCTGAAAATATAATAAAATGTAGTTTTCTTCTTTTCCCTCCAAAATATTTACCCCTAGGGATGACATCATCATCTTGAATCCTATTGGTTCTTTTAAAGTTAATTTTGTTAGTACATTTTTTTTTGTTTTGAGACCCATTTTTTACCTCAAAATTCCCCTAATGGGTTATTTACCTTCGCCAAAATATGTGTAGAAATTGATTTAAGTAAAGGACTACCTAGCTACATTTAGTTGAAACATAAAAACTTTGAGTGGACCCAACTTTTGGATTATGCTCAAATACGACATTTAGATGCCAATCATGTTACCAAACATGACACTTGCTGAATACATGCACTCAGGCAAAAAGAACCCAAAGAAGAAAAAGGGGCAAACCCACAAAGTAAAAGGATGAAAACATTCTGATCCTTACATCATGGAGGAAGAAGAAGGAGAAATCCTAGAGAACCCTCTAAAACAAGAAGAAGGGGATACCGAGGTCTAGAATGACAATGTAACCCAGAAGCACAACGGTGCAAAATTAGAAGTGATCCATGAAAATAAAAACAACAAAAAAAGGGCAGCCAAAGAAGATGGGACGATGAGCATAAAGAGTGTCAATGTTTTAGAAAGTTTAGATTCAGACAAAGAACTCCCACCAAAGATAACTAGAAGCAATGGCTCTAATCAACCCCAACTCAAGGTGATGACAGAAGGTCTAGAAAAAGAAAGGCAAGAAAGAGAAGTTAAGTGATTACTAGATCACACTTAACTCTACAAATTTTTGTCATCGTTTCTTCTATTTTTTTCTTATGCTCATAAGCTGAGAGGTTGCTCTTACTGAATGTGATTATGTAATTTTGTTTTTTTCTTTTAATTTTTTAAGTTGAAAAAAATTATGATTTTTTCCCTTTTGAAAAAAACATCTCTTCCATATTGAATTAGAGAGCGAATTAGAGAGCGCCTCGACAGAATGATAGAAAAATAATTAATATTAAAAAATAATCTTTTAAAGAAAAAAATTGATATTATTGTTGTAAAAATATATATAAAATATAATTTCAATATTTATATTTTTAGTATTTTTAATTATTTTTTCTTACAAAATTTTACAAATTAAAAAGGATTAAAATGATAAATTTAATTTATTAAATTTATTTATATATTTTAAAATAAATATATTTTAAATAATAAAAATAAATATCTTATCAGAAACTTATAACTGTATAAATATGAAACTTTCGTAATAAAGAATAAAGCACAAATATTAAAATTTAATGAAAATATAAAAGTAAACAACTGGAAATGATGTCGAAAAAAATAAAAATCCTTTTGGCTAACGTGTGAACAATCAAGGACATATGAACACAAGGAATTGAGATCGTTGTAGCGCCTGCCTTGGAAAAGTGAAGATGCATACTGTTTAGGGTTTTATGTTTCATTATCCCGCAATAGAAAAGAGAAGTGAAGATGCATACCGTCTAGGGTATTATGTTTCATTATTCCGCAATAGAAAATGGTTCTATACATACATACATACACGTACATATTGCAATTTGTATACTCAACTTAGATTTTTATTCAAACGCTTACGTCCATCAATCGCAATCAAAATCTTTTTTCACTTTATTTTAATTTTCTTTTTACCTTTCATGCATGAGAAGGGCGGCCTAAGTTGAACACGGAAAATAATTTCATTCATAAGCCTTTAGTTAGTCTGATCCAGCTGGTCGCATACGATAAAATTTGTTTGGGTGGAATTAATAAATGTTTTTTTCTCCATAGTTATATCATTTTTGTTTTTATTGAGAATTTTCTTAAATGTATAAATACATTTATGGTCTTTTTTAAACATTTAAATTTAACAGATCATATCATTTAAATTTATAATTTTAAAAGATATCTTTTTAATTTTAAATTATATATATATATAGATATAGATTTAAATGTTAGTTTATTTAAAAATATATAAATATATTATATATATTAATTTAAATATTAAGTTTTTTTTTTTTTTCTTTTAAATGTAATAAATTACATAATTCAAATTTTCAATTATAAAAAATACCTATCCAATTTTAAATAAAATTAAGAAAAAGAAATATCGCTCAATTTTTAAAAACCTAAAACAAAACACCGCCTTGCTCTCAAGACCATGGTGTGAGTTGAATTATATGTAAGTGTAGTGGAATGAAGCAGCTGTTCATGGGTGCCGTAGTACGTACTTAAAGAATCACTACCTCACGCACTCTCAAAGCGATGTCAAACGCTGATATGGAAGGTTTGTGGCGTCCTTAATAAAATAAAAGACACTCTCATTCACACACCTTTACTTTAGATCGGGTTTTCCCTCGGCGTGTCTCAGAGCAGAGGGGATAGCTTGCTCCCAAAGGCTTTTTACGTTGATATTGTGTATATTTTTCTTTCTATGGTGTATGCATATTAAAATATTAATTTATCTTCCGAAATGAATGATGGTTTAATGTTTATAAATATCGATATGTAATAATATTTTTGTTAATGAATCTATTATATAAATGTAACAAAAGTTTTTCATAATGGTCTACAAATGGAAACAATAATTTTCGCAATGGGCACATCAAATTTGTATAGTGTATAGCATATTAAAAATTTTGTGAAATGAATGAATGATGGTTTAACGCTTATAAATATCTACATGTAATAATATTTTTGTCAGGGAATTTTTTATATAAATGGAACAAATAATTTTCATAATGGTTTATAAATGGAAACAATAATTTTCATAATGGGCACATCAGTTATAATTTAAATAGGATTTATTTTATTCACAAATTTATTATTAAATTTAGAAAAACATTCCCACTTATTTAATCTTATTTATATATATATATATATATATAAAATGTTTTATAATATTTTAATTATGAAAATTTATAATATAATATAATATAATCATTAAAATATTTTATTTATAAGTATATTCTCCATATTATTATGATAAATATTAATATTAATATTTTTATTATTATTAATATTTTAAAAATAATATGTCAAATTTATATTAATAATTAAATAAATTACAAATTATATATTTTTATTTTGTCTATTCAAAGTAGTTCAAATGGTCATGATAGTGGAATGAAGTCTCACCGAACCAATCGTGTGCTATCCTCCCCCTAGCGGAGTGAATAATGGACATGTAAAAATCAGAAAATCTAAAAATTCTACCAAGCTTACAAAAAAAATTTACATATCTTTACTTTATTAAAAAATCATTTTTATCTAAACTATTTGTTTAAATATTATATTGATTTTTTTAAATTATTTTATCAATTTACATAATCACACACAACCCTTTGTATTATATTGAGTTATTAAAAAATTAAACATCCTAATAATATTTTTAATTAAAATAATTCAGGGTAATCCTAATAATTTTTTAAATTAAAATAATGTAGGAATTTACAGGGTAAGTTCCTCAGACAAAACACCAAAATAATTCAGGCTAATCCTAATAATTTTTTAAATTAAAATAATGTAGGAATTTACAGGGTAAGTTCCTCAGACAGAACACCAAAGGACACCGAACACGAAAGGACACCCCTCACAAACAGATCACAGATCAATACACCAGTATTTTGACGTGGTTAAAAACCTCAAAGAGGGAAACAGTCCACGGCCTGAGCCAAAGCGACCACTTTAGTCAATTTATTAATAAAAGAATGAAAATTTACATATGCTTCTCTAATAGACGGATTACCCTACAAATGACCCTCCATGCTCTTTAAATAGAGATCATGGACCAATCGGGTGTTAACCCACAGATCAAGTGTCAGTAATACCGAGAAGAAGAGAATGAACCGTCGAATCACTACATATCGTGACCGTAGGATTGTAAGTTATAAAATGTATATAGTAAAGAAACACACTTTACCTAACTCTATACCCAACTGTATACTAGACCCAGTGATACTTAACTATTTCTTATTTGTCGGAATATCCTAACAAATAATTCATGATAATCTTAATAATTTTTTTTAATTAAAATAATTCATACCTCCATTTTTTTAATAAATTTATTAAGGAATATAATAACATTGACAATTTTTTAATAAAATTGTTAAGCAAGAATATCATTTTCAAGGGCGTCCACATCTTCATTTATGGCCAAGAGATGTAAGCACGTTTTATTTGACTTACACACAGTTTCACTAACAACTGACCCAATTCACTTTCACTGTATTTAAACAAACCAACCCTGCCAATTCACTTTCACTGTATTTAAACAAACCAACCGTGAAGTAATTTCCACCTTTTCATAGAATGTGTGAATCGCCCTCATCGCTGTAAAGCTTCGTTTCATTATTGTCTATGGTTGTACCAAAAGGTTTCGATTTCTCTATATCCACCTCACTCTTTGAAAACCATCAAATCAAACCGATAGGATCCGATGAAACCTTGAAAATCCCTTATCACGGACTGAATTACTGTGGGAAAGAAAACCCTGTACCTCACCATGTATTCAGCTATAATATATAAATATGTATATATAAATGGGGTTAGAATCTAAGGTAATCAAGCAAGCAAGCAGGCCATGGCGCCTCTTATGGAAACCCTGCCCACTTGTATAGCCTTCGTACTTGTCGTTTATTTGAGGAGAGCAGGCGTGGAGTGCTGCAGCATTTCTCCTCCGACGGTGGTATGCTCAGGAGGAGGACGGGGATGCGACATCTTCAACAACCAAGGCGTCTGGGAAGACCGGGGTCCTTGCAGGGCCGCCGCCTCTGTGTTTCCCACCACCGAGGCAGAGCTCGTGGCCGCCGTCGCCCAGGCCGTAAAGAGAAAGCAGAAAATTAACGTGGTCAGCGGTCTCGCTCACAGCCACACCAGACTCGTCTGCGTCGGGGAGGGAGGGTTCATCATCAGTACCAGAGACTACGCATCGACTCCACTCGTTAACGTAACTGCGAAAACGATCACGGTGGAGGCCGGCGTTGTTATTCGAGATCTGCTTGACGTGGCCGCCATGTCCGGTTTGACATTTCCGACTGCCACATCTTGGGACGGAGTGTCGGCAGCCGGGTCTGTAAGCACCGGTGCTCACGGCAGCGGCCTTGTAGGCAAGGGTTCCGCCATCAATGAATATGTTGTGGCCATGCGCTTGGTTATTCCTGCGACCGCTTCTCAGGGGTATGCGAAGGTCATTGAATTGACAGAGAAGGATGAAGCTCTTAAGGCCGCCAGATTCGCGCTGGGAACTGTGGGGGCCATCTCCAAGATTACCTTCGCTCTGCAGCCCATGTTCAAGCGTTCCGTTTCCTTGAGCCTGGAGGATGACGGTGGATTAGAGGATCGTCTCGAGAACTTCCTCAGGGGATATGAGTTTGCAAACGTTTATTGGTATGTTGGCCATGGGAAGGCCTTCATGGGAAAAATTGATAGAGCTCCCGTAGATACGCCTGGCAATGGGGTTAACAAGGCCGCGTACCAGCCCACCACGGTCTTCAATGTCGAGAAAAGCGCTTCAAACTGTGAGTACAGTGTATATATTTATTGAATCATGGAGAATCGCTATACTAATGATCAAATTTTATATATCTTAGAGTTCTTCATTGATATTGTGGGAATGCAGACGAGGCCATTCAAGCAACGAAAGACGCAAAGAAGCTGTGTAACATGACGGGGACATCGATGGACAACCGAGTCATCACTGGCGGCGGGTTTTTGAATGACGGGGTTCGTTTCACAGGGTATCCCGTGGTCGGATTCAACCATCTAATGGTCACCTCGGGCGGTTGCGAAGACTACCATCAGAAGCACGACAACCAGTTGAGCTGCACGCCCTCGCAGATCTTAGACAAGAACCAGTTCATCTGTTCATGGGATCGGCGAGCGCGAGGCAGATTGACGTTCGATCTGGAAATCAGAGTCCCCCTCTCTAGAGCTAGAGAAGCCATCCTGGACGTGAAGAAAATCAGAGCTCTGAATCCGGAAGCTCTTTGTGCGCTCGAAGGGTCGGGAATCGTTATGCGGACGATTAAGAAATCGGAGGCAGCTTATTTAGGGCCGGCCGAGGACGTTGTGACATTTGAAATAATTTACCATCGGTCTTGGCAGGCCTATGTGCCGACATGGGACATGGATGTTTATCAGGAGATTGAGCAGATGTTGATAGAAAAGTATGGTGGGAGTCTGCACTGGGGAAAGTCTGGCGGTCACTTGTTCCAAGGATTGGCGGAGAAGACTACTGTGAATTTGCAGCAATTTTTGACAGTAAAAAGAGGGTTCGATCCTGATAGTCTCTTCTCCAACGAATGGACCGACGGGCTTCTTGGAATTGGGACTCAAAAGGTGGAGGTCTTGAAGGATGGCTGTGCACTGGAGAAACTGTGTAAGTGTAGAGAGGATATCCATTGCGCTCCACAGGCGGGTTACTTTTGCAGGCCAGGCAGAGTGTGGAAGAACGCTCGTGTTTGCAGAAAAGGCAAATAATTCATCGACCACTCATCTTTGTTTTATTTTTTGTTGTTATTATTAAATCCTATCATCTTTGTTCCATTTTCTGTTGTTCGTATTAAATCCATAATAAATATTATTAATAATCACCCATAAATCGAACCAAATCCACCTTTCATAGAAAAAGTAAAGTGATTTGATATTATGTTGTGATGGTCCACACGGCTGGATGATGCTGAAGGCTCAAGAAAAATGCATACCGCATGAGTGAGAGGTTCATTTTTATTCAAAGATAAAAGTCGGTTGCAACAGCCCCTTTTTTTCTCTATGGAATATTTAATCGGAATAGCTACTTGGACTAAAACCCTTCACACAAATTATGCTGAATCGAATAGTTGGCACGACGAAACTACAGACCATAGTGCGTTTTTAATTTGAATTTTTGTCGGTCATAGAAATCAAGCCATTAACTAGGAAATGCCATGTGGGGCCCAAGTAGCGAAACTTTCTCCATCGTAGGCTCACCCACACTATAATGTCCGCTTATGTTTTGCACCCAACATCAATCAGAGCCGTTCATCTTTGCTTGTTGGTCTGAATATTTCCCATTGTTTTATCGTTTGGTTCCTACGGCATGTTATTTAACCACCTTTTACTTGAACACATTACTCTCAGCCTGTATCTTCATGAACTTACTATGCAAGGTCATTTTGTGCTCTTGTATGCCCTCGACAGTTACCTTGCTTGACCTTTTCTGCCTATCGAGCTGATGAGATTGTGCTTTGCACGATTTACATGTTCGGATTGCCTGCTATTGCTCCGATGTATATGGAACCTTGACCAAGTGGAACTCTGGTGGTACGGCTACACTTCAATCCTAGTTTTATCTTAAGTTTGAGAGTTAGGCAAGTGTTATATCTCTAAAGGGGCTATCTAGCTAGACACTTTTCCTATCTTTTTGGATAAAGGTATTTATGGGAAAAATTCATTCAAGGATAAGTTATTAGGCTATACATTTAGTACTCGGAGAGAAAGACATCAATGACATCATAAACTTAGTACATTGCTAATAAATTTAATAAGCTCTCTCTAAAATTGTGACATCTATGACAATAAGAAGTTGCCAGCAAGATCATCTTCAGTGTCTTGTTGTTCAATAATAATAGTTTTTTTGTTGATCCAAATTGAATCCTGTTGCACATAGGTATGCATGGCCAATGAGGGCGTAAGCTAAGAAGAATGAGACACCAAACAACTCCCATAAATCATCAAAAGCTATTAAGATCAATATAACACTTGTTTATTAGGTGGTAATTAATTTCAAAACAAAATCCTTTTAGTAAAAACATATTCAATATCTAAAAAATCAAGGTAACAAGACTCTAAATGTCAACATTTTAGTCAAGTGTTGAGATTTACCTTATGACTCAGTTAGAAAAACAAGGTGGAAGGTGGAAGGTTTTTCCTTTTGAAAGAGGTTAATTGGATGAGTTGCAAGGGTGGACTGAGTTGTTGTCCACATAGCCAAGGTTTGAGTAGTTTAGGGAGGCACTCTACTATTCCTTTTCTTCACTCAAATGGTTGGTTGAATTTGTTTGAAGCAACCCTCTTTTAGTGGCTAGCTCCTCCTCCTTGTAGGCTCCATCGACTTGTTTTAATGGGAAAGAAAACCCGAATGGTGATTTAATATTTGAGTGATAACCCTTTGAAGGGATATGGATGAGAACTCATGCTATGTAGAGCTTTCTATTGATGGCTAAGTTCTCAATTGAGCACTGCACTAGCCATAATGCATAGTCAAGTGTATGGTGATGTAATGAAGGCCTTTAAATGATTTTAATATGTTGATTTTAATTCCATTCTCAAGAGATATAACTTTAGCTTTTGTTATTAATCAAGCACTGTAGCGATATTCTAGGAGCTTAGCCTTGAACCAAATCACGTGGTGGAAAACACTTTTTTTAAATGTTTGAGGTTAAACTACACTTTTTATTACTTTCTGTCGCTAGCTTAGTGGTTAGCCAAGTGCTATAAGGCTGCATTAACTACCAAGTGGGAGATATCACATGATCACATGATATTGCCCACTCTACTATCATATAAATATGAACTTTCCAAAAAAATCCTACATACATTTAGTGGTATGAAATCTAACTCTACATACCAATGAAATTAGATGTAATTACAAATCTAAGTTTCAATTCTTTAGACACCTGTAACTTAGCATTTTCACATACCCATCCTAAAGGATATGGTTTTGGATGAGGCTTATTTTTAAGCCCCAATGTCTTAACAATTTCTTTAGAAATAAGATTAGCTTGTGAACCACTATCAAAGTGTGTATCAATCTTTACATGTTTTGAGAAGGCTACAATATGAAATAACTCATGTTATTTCTTTTCATAATGCATAGTTTCAAATTTTGAAGAAGAGCATTAGAGTTAGAAGTATCAATAAAAGATATACCTTTTATTGCCATGGCCATGATCTTGGTTTCATTACTTGAATTTAATCTAATATCTTGTTGGACTGAAGGTGGTCTTCTAATTACCCCTCTTATTTTTTAACCACTTTGGCTTTAGTTCTAGATATAGTTTCCAACATCTAGCATCATCATGTCCTTCCTTTTTGCAATTGGAAAATGTAAGATTCTCTCATTTTTTCTTAATTGTAGGTGTTCTTTTGACCTTACCCTTTCCATTTTTCTTTGAAACAATTGGTTGTAATAGTTTCTTTGAGAATTTCTCACAGACATTATTTCCCCTTGACTCGATGTGAGTATCGTGGACAAAAACTTCATCAAGATTAGTTGGGTTGAACATAAGAATAGTATGTATCAAATAAATATTCAACCCACCAATATACTTCAAAATAGTTTCTTGCATATAAAGAGGAATGCCCAATGTTAATGCTCCCTTTTAGAACCCTTGAGTATAATCTTGCACGTTTTTTCGTCTACCATGTCTTATATTTTTCCAATCCATTGACCTTGTTGCATATACCTTAATGGATAGAATTACTTCTTTAATGTATATGTAAATTCATACCAAGAATATGTCATTTTATCTTTCATATGGACATCTTCTTGAACCTTACTCTCCCATTATATTAGTGTAGTGCCTCTAAGTTGTGGAGTAACTAGTTGAACCTTGGCTTCTCATGTAAAATTCTTTGAACCTTCCAATAAAATTCAATTTTCTTGATCCATTTATCTAGCTTCTCTACATCAAGTTCACCAATATACATTGCCAAATCAAATTTCATATCTAATTTTAATAAAGGTAAATTATATTTGACCTTCTCTAGTTTCTCTTTATGAGATGGAGATGGAAGTGGAGAAGAAGTGATCCAGGTCCGAGTGTGAAGAAGGACCTTTCCAAGACCTTTTACTTTCGTGATGTGTTAAAATTGCTTTTTAAGAGAACATTAAGGAATACAAGTGCATGCTAAAAAGAAGAGGAACAATATAATCGTCAGCACATGAAAACACAAGCCATTGTTAACGGAGTTCGTCCAGGAGGGACTACATCTACGGGCCCCAATCAAGGTGGTGTAGGCCGCTGCATTAGGTGCTGTCAAAAGAAGTGATGTACACAAGAGATGATGTCTTGATCATACAAGGAAGAAGGCCCTCACACAGGAGTGGCTCTAAGAGATGTTCTACAACTCGAACTCTCTCAATCAAAAGACTCCTATCATTATGATACAAAAAAACATGCATGGTGTGCAACCTGCCAAAAAGGCACAAAAGGGATGTCAAAGCAAAACACATGCACAATGACAACAAGAGTATCCCAGCAACATACAACAAAGGATTTCAAAGCATAAATTACATCATATGAAGATTCCTCATAACATGAAGCAAGGAATCATGGCAACAAGAAATAAAGAAGATCCCGCATCAATATCAATCAAGGACTTGTAGCATAATGTAAAAGAAGAAATATATGAATAAATCATATACCTCACACCAACCATGGTCCATCTGAAGATATGAATGAAGAAGTGGATAAAATGATCCACAGTGAACATATGTTCACATCATCAATGCACAGGCACAGTCCTCTACCAATCTATTACGGCCTCATTACGAATGGCCATATGAAGAAGTGCTGCTCTAAAGCAACTGTCAAAGTGTTAAAGCTTGTTGAAACACTGATCTCATAGCATAAATATGCAAGAAGAATAAGTGAATCAATCAAAGAAGCATTAATCAATAGATGAAATGATCACAAGAATCAATCAAAGAGGCATTGATCCAAGATCAAGAAGAATCGATCAAAAGATGAATTGATCACAAGAAGAGGTAGAATTGCTCTAACTCTCAGCTTCTGTAGCTCTCGGCTATTTGGCTTCATAACATACTGGTTATGTCCTTGCCTCTCTTGATCTGCCTAAATTTCAAGCGCTGTGCCTCTATGGCTATCTGCGCTATAGATGAAATGGCTCTGTGGCTTTTTGGGGTTCAAGCACTGCGCTAGCTTCAAGCTCTCTCTGGCACGTAGGATCTTCGGCTTCTTTTTCGTAGCCTTTCCGCGCAGCCTCTTGGGCTTGCTGTCATATTGCCCTCACCCATTGTTTACACAGTCTTTCACCTTCCCCGGTTCTCTGCATCCATGCTCTGGGCACCATTAATAGGCTTTTGGGATCTCCAGCACAAGCTCTCTTCCTCTGGCACACTCCCTTGGCTCTCTGTTACCCATCGCAGTTTATAACACGTTTGGGACATGGCTGCATCAAAATCGGGGTCGTTCCTATTCAGAATAGAAGTCGTTTGCTTAGAAGCATCGGCCATTGCAACAATCGTAAAAAATAGGCCTTTTATCATTTTACAACGATATGACAAAAACCAAGAAAAACGCTGAAAATCATTTGAAAAATCCGACAGTCCGAATTTCAAAATTTATAAAATCAGACTTATAAATTTATTGGGTCTGGGATATATCGCAAGTCGGGATTGCAAGGCGCTAATCGTTGATCACCAACGTTGCCGACTAGATCTGGACCGTTGATCAGTTCTGAATCAGACGACTGCGATTTAATCACTATATCGTTATCGCTGTGGCCCGGGTCCTTCGTCAATCACTAATCGCAGGGTCTAAAGTCCCGTTCATTGCCAATCGCATAACTGTAAAGCGTTGATATTGCATCTATCAGGCACCTGACTCTGATATCGGAGATCACTGATCGGGGGTCCTAAAGGCCCGTCTTAAGTCTGCCCTTTGAACTATGCTGATTGCGATTTACCTCTTAAGGCTTAAAGTCCAGATTTTATGGAAAAGACCTCCTTTTTCAAAGCAACTTAAGGAAAACACTTTTCGCGATAACTTCGTCATCCGGACTTGGATTGATGAACTGTTCACACCTCCACGATCAGGAAGATGAGCTCTACACTTTGGTCCTAGTTCGACATCATTTTGATCACTTTGATTTTTGAGCGTTTCCATGCCATGGTGTCTGAAGATCCACCTGGATCAATCCTCCCCATTGAGGAGATTTTGGTCCTCCAAAAGCATAAAAAGTAATCTGAATAATTCTTTGTACCTTGTTTGCATCACAAATGTCCTGAAAAGGTATCACGTCCATCTCCTTCACCTTTGTTCTTCAGAGCCTTACGCAACGAACAGACACCTGCTACTTCTGCAACCTGTAGTACATTGCTTGCAAATGACATGCTTAATTGAAATGACCAACTAAAGACCCAAACATCCCATACTTGCCACGAGCTTATAACTCATACTCGATGGTCAAGTTTACAATAAGATGGACGTAATACTCCAGATGTGACAACAAGGCCAACTCATCATGGTTGCTTCAAAAAGTGATGGAAAACACCTCATCACTGCAACACATGATTTAGCTCCATAAGGCCAAACACTATTGTGTGGACATATGATGGAAACATAACATCACTTTTAGAGTTTTAACATGCAGCTCAAAATATGACTCAAAACATGACCAGACATCATTGTTGCTAACTACGTGATGGAAACACATCATCACGTTTATATTTTAAAATGCAACCAATTATTTACAAAAGAATGACCATGAAACGCCAACATGTCTAAAAACCATTTCTAACTTATCTTTGTGAGTGGGTCACCTCCTTGAGGTGGTTTTGCTGGTCTAACATCTGCTTTACTTGGTTCACGTACCAACGTTTTGTCTTTAAGGCGCTGCTCTGGATGGAGCTTCCAGCAAGTGGCTCTCTGATGGAAATTTCAATTAAAGACTGTAGTATGTTTTCTTCCTCCATACCTACTTAACCTGTTTCTTTTCATGCTGTCGAGAGGGTTTTTCATGCCTCATGAGTGCTGCCATTATTTTCCAACACTTGGAAAAGGTATGGTTAGGTAACCCACAAAAAATGCATGTTTTTTAATGCCTTTGTCTTCGTTCATTATTAACAACATGATCAAAATGAACATTCGAAGATTGAAAGTGATTATACCTTCCGTTGTTGTTTCTGATGTCAGCATGGCGATGAGGGCTTGCCTTAGCTTTCTCCTTGCAATGGAAACTGGCATGGGATGATGGGGATGTTTTCCCATCATTCTCTTTCCTCGATGAAGTCTCGGACGAATTTGACACCTTTGAGCACTCTCTTTTAGTGTACATCGAGCCTGCAAATCGAGGTTCGTGCATAACCTCCAAAGGTTGAGTGATGCCTTGGTTGTTAGCACCAAGCTCTTTCTCTTTGTGCCTTGCCTTTGTAAAGAGCCTCATATTTGTCCCTGTAATCAGGATCTCCAAATATCCAACAGACATCATACTATCAGAAGATGAAATCGAAAGGAAATAAACATCTTTTACCTTCTCTTTCAATTTGGAAAGAATGGATGAGGGCTGCTCATCATTTGTTGTTGGTGGACCACATTCCCCAACTTCTTTCTTGACATACCCAAGTCCTGCCTGATGGGGTAATTCCTCTACTTTGATGGGATTGACAATGCCTTGGCCATTAATGCCCAAGCCTTTTCCTTCATATCCCATTCTCTTCAGCAGTTTGGAGCCAATTCTTGTGGTATGATTTTCAAACACAACGAAATCATCATCAGGAAACATACATGAAGATGGACAACTACTATTTACCTCACATGGGTCTTGCTGCAACTTTTCCAAGGCCTCGTTCTTTGCTTGCAGTTGTAGTAGAAAACTCTGCTTCTCCTTTTTCTCTTCATGTAAACACATATTCAATTCATCATTCTATGTTTGAAGATTATGTTTTTTTTGCCTTAGTTCCTCCATGGCCTCTTCTGTGGCTTTCAACTGAAGTTGTAATCGCTCCTTTTCCTCTGTTTCTTTCTGTAGAGTCTCATACACAATTTCCACTTTCTTGGAAATGTTAAGCATGGTCTCGTACATTACTCTTTCATACTCTGTCATTGTACGTTCCATTGTTCACACTGCAATTCACATCAACGCAAAGACATGCTCTGCTACCACTTGATCCAGGTCCGAGTGTGAAGAAGGACCTTTCCAAGATTTTTACTTTCGTGATGTGTTAAAATTGATTTTTAAGAGAACGTTAAGGAATACAAGTGCGTGATAAAAAGAAGAGGAACAATCTTCAACACATGAAAACACAAGCCGTTGTTAATGGAGTTCGTCTAGGAGGGACTACATCTCCGGGCCCCAATCAAGGTGGTGTAGGCCGCTGCATTAGGTGCTTTCAAAAGAAGTTATGTACACAAGAGATGATGTCTTGATCATACAAGGAAGAAGGCCCTCACGCAGGAGTGGCTCTAAGAGATGTTCTACAACTCGAACTCTCAATCAAAATACTCCTATAGATATGATACAAAAGAACATGCATGGTGTGCATCTCGCCAACAAGGCACAAAAGGGATGTCAAAACAAAAGCAAAACACATGCACAACGACAACAAGAGTATCCCAACAACATACAACAAGGGATCTCAAAGCATAAAGTACATCATATGAAGATTCCTCATAACATGAAGCAAGGAATCATGACAACAAGAAATAAAGAAGATCCCGCATCAATATCAATCAAGGATCTGTAGCATAATGTAAAAGAAGAAATATATGAATAAATCATATACCTCACACCAACCACGGGCCATCTGAAGATATGAATGAAGAAGTGGATAAAACGATCCACAATGAACATCTGTTCACATCATCAATGCATAGGCATAGTCCGCTACCAATCTGTTACGGCCTCATTATGAATGGCCATATGAAGAAGCGTTGCTCTGAAGCAACTGTCAAAGTTCTGAAGCTTGCTGAAACATTGATCTCACGGCATCAATATGCAAGAAGAATAAGCGGTCGAAGAAGAATCGATCAAAGAAGCATTAATCAATAGATGAAATGATCACAAGAATCAATCAAAGAGGCATTGATCCAAGATCAAGAAGAATCGATCAAAAGATGAATTGATCACAAGAAGAGGTAGAACTGCTCTGGCTCTCGGCTTCTATAGCTCTTGGCTATCTGGCTTCATAGCATACTGGCTATGTCATTGCCGCTCTGGATCTGCCTGAATTTCAAGCGTTGTGCCTCTATGGCTATCTGCGCTATAGATTAAACGGCTCTGTGGCTTTCTGGGGTTCAAGCGTTGCACTAGCTTCAAGCTCTCTCTAGCACGTAGGCTCTCCGGCTTCTTACTCGGAGCCTTTCTGCGCAGCCTCTCGGGCTTGCCGTCATATTGCCCTCGCCCATTGTTTACACAGTCTTTCGCCTTCCCCGGCTCTCTGCATCCATGCTCTAGGCACCATTAACAAGCTTTTGGGCTCTCTAGCACAGGCTCTCTTCCTATGGCACGCTCCCCCAGCTCTTTGTTACCCATCGTGTTTTATAACACGTTTTGGACACTGCCGCATCAAAATCGGGGTGGTTCCTGTTCAGAATAGAAGTCGTTTTCTTAGAAGCATCGAATGTTGCAACAATCGTAAAAAATAGGACTTTTATCATTTTACAATGATATGACAAAAACCCAAAAAAATACTGAAAATCATTTGAAAAATCCGACAGTTTGGATTTCAAAATTTATAAAATCAGACTTATAAGGCTATCGGGTCCAGGATATATCACAAGTCGGGATCGCAAGGCGCCGATCGCCAATCACTGATGTCGCCAACTAGATCTGGACTGTTGATTGGTTCTAGATCAGACGACTGCGATTTAATTGCCATATCGCTACGCTGCAGCCCGGTTCCTTCGCTGATACATGGGCATGTGTTGACGTCGATTGTCGATCACATCGCCGATATCGGCAATCGCTAATCGTAGGGTCTAAATTCCCGTTCATTGCCGATCGCATAATTGTAAAGCGCCGATATCGCATCTATCAGGCCCCCAAATATGATATCAGAGATCACTGATCGAGGGTCCTAAAGGTTCGTGTTAAGTCTGCCCTTTGGACAATGCCGATTGCAATTTGCCACTTAAGGCTTAAAGTCCAATTTTTATGGAAAAGACCTCCTTCTTCAAAGGAACTTAAGGAAAACACTTTTCGCGATAACTTCGTCATCCGGACTCGAATTGATGAACTGTTCACACCTCCACGATCAGGAATATGAGCTCTAGCTTTGGTCTTGGTTCGACATCATTCTGATCACTTTGATTTTCGAGCGTTTCCATGCCATGGTGTCTGAAGATCCACCTGGATCAATCCTCCCCACTGAGGAGATTTTGGTCCTCCAAAAGCATAAAAAGTAATTTGCATCTTTCTCTGTACCCTGTTTGCATCACAAATGTCCTGAAAAGGTCTCGCTTCCATCTCCTTCACCTTTGTTCTTCGGAGCCTTAAGCGACGAACCGACACCTGCTACTTCTGCAACCTGTAGTACATTGCTTGCAAATGACATGCTTAATTGACATGACCAACTAAAGACCCAAACATCCCATACTTGCCATGAGCTTATAACTCATACTCGGTGGTCAAGTTTACAATAAGATGGACATAATACTCCAGATGTGACAACAAGGCCAACTCATCATGGTTGCTTCAAAAAGTGATGGAAAACACCTCATCACTACAACACATGATTTACATTCATAAGGCCAAACACTATTGTGTGGACAAGTGATGGAAACATAACATCACTTTCAGAGTTTTAACATGCAACTCAAAATACGACTCAAAACATGACCAGACATCATTGTTGCTAACTACGTGATGGAAACACATCATCACGTTTACATTTTAAAATGCAACAAATGATTTACAAAAGAATGACCATGAAACGCCAACATGTCTAGAAACCATTTCTCACTTATCTTTGTGAATGGGTCACCTCCTTGAGGTGGTTTTGCTGGTCGAACAACTGCTTTACCTGGTTCACGCACCGACGTTTTGTCTTTAAGGCGCTGCTCTGGATGGAGCTTCCAGCAAGTGGCTCTCTGATGGCCATGTCTGTCACAATGACTGCAACATTTTTTCTTCCTCCATACTTGCTTAAACTATTTATTTTCATGTTGTCAAGAGGGTTTTTCTTACCTCATGAGTGCTGCCATTATTTTGCAACACTTGGAAAAAGTATGGTTAGGTAAACCACAAAAAGTGCATGTTTTTTTATGCCTTTGTCTTCATTCATTATTAACAACATTATCAAAATGAACATTCGAAGATCGAAAGTGATTATACCTTCCTTTGTTGCTTCTAATGTCATCATGGCGATGAGGGCTTGCCTCAGCTCTCTCCCTGCAATGTAAACTGCCATGAGATGAGATTTGGATGTTTTCCCATCATTCTCTTTCCTCAATGAAGTCTCGGATGAATCTGACACCTTTGAGCACTCTCCTTTAGTTTACCTCGAGCCTGCAAATCGAGGTTCGTGCATAACCTCTAAAGGTTGAGTGATACCTTGGTTGTTAGCACCAAGCTCTTTCTCCTCGTGCCTTGTCTTTGTAAGGAGCCTCATATTTGTCCCTCTAATCGGGATCTCAAAATCTCCAAAAGACATCATACTATCAGAAGATGAAATCGAAAGGAAATCAACATCTTTTACCTTCTCTTTCGATTTGGAAAGAATTGATGAGCGTTGCTCATCATTTGTTGTTGGTGGATCGCATTCCCTAACTTCTTTCCCGACATACCCAAGTCCTGCCTGATGGGGTAATTCCTCTACTTTGATGGGATTGACAATGCCTTGGCCATTAACGCCCAAGACTTTTCCTTCATATCCCATTCTCTTCAATAGTTTGGAGCCAATTCCTGTGGTATGATTTTCAAACACAACGAAATCATCATCAGGAAACATACATGAAGATGGAGAACTACTTTTTACCTTACATGGGTCTCACTGTAGCTTTTCCAAGGCCTCATCCTTTTCTTGCAACTGTAGTAGCAAACTCTGCTTCTCCTCTTTCTCTTCATGTAGACGCATCTTCAATTCATCATTCTCTATTTGAAGATTATGTTTGTTTTGCCTCAGTTCCTCCATGGCCTCTTCTGTGGCTTTCAACTGAAGCTGTAACCGCTCCTTTTCCTCTGTTTCTTTCTGTAGAGTTTCATACACAATTTCCACTTTCTTGGAAATGTTAAGCATGGTCTCGTACATTTCTCTTTCATCCTCTATCATTGCACGTTCCATTGTTCACACTGCAATTCACATCAATGCAAAGACTTGCTCTGATACCACTTGATCCAGGTCCGAGTGTGAAGAAGGACCTTTCCAAGACCTTTTACTTTCGTGATGTGTTAAAATTGCTTTTTAAGAGAACTTTAAGGAATACAAGTGTGTGCTAAAAAGAAGAGGAACATTATAATCATCAGCACATGAAAACACAAGCCATTGTTAACGGATTTCATCCAGGAGGGACTACGTCTCCGGGCCCCAATCAAGGTGGTGTAGGCCGCTGCATTAGGTGCTATCAAAAGAAGTGATGTACACAAGAGATGATGTCTTGATCATACAAAGAAGAAGGCCCTCACTTAGAAGTGGCTCTAAGAGATGTTCTACAACTAGAACTCTCAATCAAAAGACTCCTATCAGTATGATACAAAAAAACATGCATGGTGTGCATCCTGCCAACAAGGCACAAAAGGGATGTCAAAGCAAAACACATCCAAAAAGACAACAAGAGTATCCCAGCAACATACAACAAAGGATCTCAAAGCATAAAGTACATCATATGAAGATTCCTCATAACATGAAGCAAGGAATCATGGCAACAAGAAATAAAGAAGATCCCACATCAATATCAATCAAGGATCTGTAGCATAATGTAAAAGAAGAAATATATGAATAAATCATATACCTCACACCAACCACGGGCCATCAGAAGATATGAATGAAGAAGTGGATAAGACGATCCATAATGAACATCTGTTCACATCATCAATGCACAGGCATACTCCGCTACCATCCTGTTACGACCTCATTACGAATGGCCATATGAAGAAGTGCTTCTCTGAAGCAGCTGTCAAAGTACTGAAGCTTGTTGAAACACTGATCTCACAACATCAATATGCAAGAAGAATAAGTGATTGAAGAAGAATCGATGAAAGAAGCATTAATCAATAGATGAAATGATCACAAGAATCAATCAAAGAGGCATTGATCCAAAATCAAGAAGAATCGATCACAAGAAGAGGTAGAACTGCTCTGGCTCTCGGCTATCTGGCTTCATAGCATACTGGCTATGTCATTGCCACTCTGGATCTGCCTGAATTTCAAGTGTTGTGCCTCTATGGCTATCTGCGCTATAGATTAAATGACTGTGGCTTTCTGGGGTTCAAGCATTGCACTAGCTTCAAGCTGTCTCTGGCGCGCAGGCTCTCTAGCTTCTTACTCGCAGCCTTTCCGTGTAGCCTCTCAGGCTTGCCGTCATATTGCCCTCGCCCATTTTTTACACAGTCTTTCACCTTCCCCGGCTCTCTACATCCATGCTCTGGGCACCATTAATGAGCTTTTGGACTCTCCAACACAGGTTCTCTTCCTATGGCACACTCCCCCGGCTCTCGGTTACCCATTGTGTTTTATAACACATTTGGGGCACGGCCGCATCAAAATCGGGGTCGTTCTTATTCAGAATAGAAGCCATTTGCTTAGAAGCATCGACCATTGCAACAATCGTAAAAAATAGGCCTTTTATCATTGTACAACGATATGACAAAAACCTGGAAAAACACTGAAAATCATCTAAAAAATATGACAGTTTGGATTTCAAAATTTATGAAATCAGACTTATAAATTTATTGGGTCCAGGATGTATCACAAGTCAGGATCGCAAGGCGCCGATCGCCAATCACCGACGTCGCCGACTAGATCTGGACCGTTGATCAGTTCTGGATCGGATGACTGCGATTTAATCGTTATATCGCTATCACTGTGGCCCGATTCCTTCGTCGATACATGGGCATGTGCCGACGCTGATCGTCGATCACTCTGATCGCCGATATCAATGATCGCTAATCACAGGGTCTAAAGTCTCGTTCATTGTCGATCGCATAACTGTGAAGCGTCGATATCGCATCTATCAGGCCCCCGACTCCAATGTCGGAGATCGCCAATCGGGGGTCGTAAAGGCTCATCTTAAGTCTACCCTTTGGACTATGCCAATTGCGATTTACCTCTTAAGGCTTAAAGTCCAATTTTTATGGAAAAGACCTCCTTTTTCAAAGGAACTTAAGGAAAACACTTTTCGTGATAACTTCATCATTTGGACTCGGATTAATGATCCGTTCGCACCTCCACGATTAGGAAGATGAGCTCTATGCTCTGGTCCTAGTTCAATATCATTATGATCACTTTGATTTTGAGCGTTTCCATGCCATGGTGTCTGAAGATCCACTTAGATCAAGAAGGAGGAGGACGAAGAATTTGAGGACGGTCACCACTAGTTCCTTTTAACTAGAATTGGGCCTTCTTCATTTTTCCTTTGTTTTATGCACAACTCTTCCACCATGGCTTTCGCGTTGAGAAAGGCTCTCTGAAATGCCTTCTCTAATACTAAAAACTTGATCTGAAATTATGTACTTAAATTGCTTTTGTATACAAGTTTATGAATTAAATTGAATTAATAAAGTATAATGAGCATATAAAAGACATAGTTGTAGAATAAACAATAATAAGAAAGACAAACACCAAGAAGTTGTTAATATATTTAACCTCTCTTGGGCTACACCTTTCGGCCCACTTCAAATGGATATTCAATTCATTAAATAGGAGCAAAATAATACACCAAAATGCCTTCCTACATCAAAATGATCTCCAACCTACAATAAAAATGTCTTTAAGACTATTCTAGGAAGGTTTTAGCATTGTTGAAATACTCTCCTTGGCCTCTTCTTGCAAATCAAAAGTCTTTATGACCTTTATTCTCTAACCGCTACAAAATTGCACCTTAAAACCAACTATGGACATACAATTTTACATATAAGAGTGAACAAAGTTACTATCTTAATGAGAATTGTAACTCCAAAATGAGAACTCTAGCCTAAAAAAATCTTATTTTGCACAAAAAAACATGAAAAAACACCCCGAAAACAAAAAGTGTTGATGTTGCATCAAGATTTTTTTGGGGTTAAAATTCTTTTTCTTAAGCAATGGCATTTTTTTTTTTCAATAAGCATGAAAATACACACTAAAAATTAAAAGTGTCGACACTTTTTTTTGTCCTTTTTTTAAAATGGCATTAAAACCCAAAATTTTGGTGCAATAAACATGAAAAAACACCCCAAAATCGAAGAGTGTCGATGTTGCATCAACACTTTTTGTTTTTGTTATTAAAATTCCAACATTTTTTAGCAATAACATTAAAAATAAAATATCATGAATTAGAAAAACCTTAAAATACCAATAGTTTTTGACAATAACATTAAAGATAAAGTATCCTGACTCTGTGAAACCTAAAAATTCTAACGATTTTCAACCATGGTATCGAAGATAAATATTACGACTTCGAAAAACTTTCAAATTTTGACATTTTTCAACCATGGCGTTAAAGGTAAAATATCATGAATCTGAAAAACCATAAAATTTAAAAAAATTTAAACCATTGAATTAAAACCAAATACCATGACTAAAAAAATCCTAGAAAATGAATACAAAAATCAAAGAGTCATTATATTAAGAGTATTTTTTTAAATGCTAAAAGTACAACTCTTTAAAGATTTTAACCTAAGACAATGTAATACATTGCAACCAAAATTTAAAAATCAATCATCAAATTGACACACAGTGGGGGTGGACTTGACCCAGTGCAATGAAAACTTAAAAATCAACCATGAAATTGACACATGGTGGGGACAAACTTGATCCTTTGTAATGAAAACTTAAAAATCAACTAACAAATTTGCACATAGTGGGATCGGTTTGCTAGTATCTCTTGTGACAAATAAAGTTAAAAAATGAAAAAATAGATAAATAACTAAAAATGAAAAAAAAAAAAAACCCAAAAAATTAAAAAATAAATAATAACCAAAAAAATTAAACTTAGAAAAAATAAAAAAATGATAAAATCAAATCAAATTGATAAATAAAGAAACAAATCACAAATAAAAAAACTATTAAAAATTATATACATACATACATACATACATACATACATATATATATATGAATGAATGAAATTGTCATGGTTGATTCTCTTGGATTTAATTATCATGACTTTAGTCTTGTTCATATTAATAGTCATACCCACCTTGGAGCATAAATTATGGAGGATTTTATGTTGTTTGTTAAGATCTTCGTGGCTTTTGATTAGCAGAATAATATCGTCAGCATAAAGGAGAAGAGTAATGAACATATCAGTGAGCTTGGGGCCAACATATCTTGCAACTTCTAGATATGCTTCTAGCTTATCAATGTAAATGAAAAAAGAGTAGGGGATAAGGGACAGCCTTGTTTTATGTCAATAAACCCTCAACATATGCATACATATGTATGTATGCAAGTGTTTTTTTGACAAGCCTTGCCTGCGACCCTTGGCACTTGGGCAAGGCCCCTGTCGATTTTTGGAATCGGGGTGCCCCGCCCAGGTGCCAAGGGCGCGCACACACACACACATATATATATTTTGCCTTTTTTTTTTTTAATTATTTTTAATATTTTGATTTATTATTTCTCTTTTTCAATAACTTTCTAATATTTAATTTTTATTTTTTAAAAATCAATTTATAATATGTTTTATTTTTTATTATATATATATATATATATATATATATATATATATATCTATATGTATATGTTAAATCTATATAATATTTTTTTAATTTGTTTAGGTATTTTTAAAATTTGTTTTCCTTACAATTTTGTTTTATTTATTTATTTATTAATTTTGTTTTTTTTTTGGAAGAATGAATCTATTAATTATGCGGTACTAAGAGTATTGAAGACGAAAATCACTTTCTCTTGGATTGTCCGACTCTTGCTCACATCCATTCTCATTTCCAATCTACCACATTACAACTTTCTTGACTTGTTCAGTTAGGAAAACTATAGTGATTTAGGCATATTTATTTCCCTTCTATTTGATCATAGAAATAAAATATTAAAAAGTCTCAATTAATCTCTTTTCTTATGTTTAGATAAACCTCATTGGTATCAAAGGGTCATTAATCAAAATCATCATCATTATTTAAATGAAAAAATACATGTGGTATCAAACCATTTTTCAAGAATAACCTTTTGGATTTCCACAAACGGCGACTTAATTCTTTCTGACAAACAATCCCAACAAAAGGAGTAGTGGCAAGAAGGGCATAACACAACTTGGGATTTCTTTTGAGAAGATGAGGAGCATTCTCCTAACTCAAACTTCTTGACTTCAATATTTTTACTCTCAATTTCTCCTTCTCTTGTCATTAAATCTACAAGATAATTTTCTTTGCCGACTTTATAAATAATATAAAAATCATAACCTTCCAACCATAAAGCCCACCTTAGCACCCTAGAATTACCTTGTTCTAGAAATCTTTTATTTTGCAGCATCCCTTTCATACGTCTAAGATCAATTTTTACAGTAAAATGAACACTTTTAAGGAAAAGTCTAAATCTCTTAATCCCCTTTTTTACTGCTAGAACCTCCTTATGGGATGTGGGATATTTTTTCTCAGCATATGAGAAAGTTCCTGAAGAAAATGCACAAACTTCTTCCTTCTTAGAATGATTTTGTATAACGATGTCTTCCCAACATGAATCAGATGCATCAGTTTCTAGAATGAAGGAAAAATCACTGCAATGTAGCAATAAGGGTGGAAGTTGCTTAATGATTAATATTATTGACACCCTTAGTCATTTGTTCTATCCATAAGTTTCCTTTTTTCAATCTTTGTTGCAGTATCTTTGTATCTGTTGCTTGCTCTAGATAGAATTGCCTGATGTAGTTCAAACATCCCAAAAATCTTTGTATTATCTTAATGTCAGGTAAAGAATCTAGAAAATTTAACAAAGAAATTAGAACATGGGGCTGTAATTCCACTTTTCCTTGAGAAATCACCAGACCAAGATACTCAATACGAGTTTGGGCTATAATGAACTTATCTGGTGCAACAGAAAGAACCAGACCATGCTTAAAAACAACCTGATAGAATTGTTCAAGATGTTTTTTGTGTTCACTAATATCTCTGCTAAAAATCAACAAGTCATCAATATATACAATGATAAAAGAATAATCTTTGAAAAGGTCTTCCATTCTTTTTTGAAATTCTGATGGAGCATTTTTCAAACCAAAGGGCATAACCGTCCATTGGAATTGGCCACCTGGTACCACAAATGTTGTTTTATATTTGTCTTCAGGATTAATTCCAATTTCCAAAATCCACTCTTAAGATCAAATTTACTAAAAACATTAGCTTTGGAAATTTTTGATAACAACATTTCTTTATTAGGTAGAGGGTACCTAATAGGAACGAGAACTTCATTCAGGGCTTTGTAGTTAATGACTAATCTCCTTTTTCCACGCTTCTGTTCTGAATGCTTGTTGACATAGAAGGTCAGACATGCCCATGGGCTCTTGCAAGGTTCTATTAATTTCCTGTCCAGTAGATCCTTGATTTCTACTTTGCAAAGTTCTTGCTTGGTTGGACTCATGTGATTTGCTGAAGCCTTTTGTGCTTTAAATGATCCTTCTTTTTGAAACAAAAGTGAAACAAAATATTTTTCCCTGAACCAGAATGCATCAGGGTGGTCTACTATACAATTTGTTTTCAACTATATGAAGTAGTCCTCATCTCATCTGAAACGTGTTGTCCATGATGTTTGGTACTAATGTGTTGCATGAAATCAGCCACATCTACCCCAACATCATCATCCATCTGCAAAACATCCATTTCCTCAAAGTGAAGAGATCCTCTCATCAAGCTCTGACTCTCAATGTGCCACATCCAGGTTCCTGAAGCCGCCTCCATCATATCTGCAATGTGCCATCCCTCAAGTCTGCCATAGAAACAAGTATATCTGTCTCATCTCCCATGTGTCAAAGTGGTTAAGTCTCGGCTCAAACCATGCCCAAGTGTTGCCACCAAGGCATCATCATCGCTGTAACTCCATCACGCCAAAGTGTCTCGTATCGATCTTCTACATCAAGTCACTCTTTCAAGCATGCCCATACATGTACTCAAAAGTATGCACCCCATCCTGCATCAAAGTCTCTGACCTCAACTCCTCAATGCATCAGATCCTCCAAGTTCACCATATATGAAGTCCCTAAAAGTCACAACCTTATGTCATCATGAGCTCCATGAATCATCTCCAACCAACACTCTAGCAAGCATACATGTCTCGGCCCAAAGGTCTCTACAAGATGCCTCAACTCTCCATGTAGTAAGAATGCCCTATAGTCTGCTCACAAGTCCAACCAATCCATGTCCTTTTTGTACAAGAGTGAAAAACCTCTCCATCGTCTCATAATTAAAACATCTCCATGTCACACTAGCAAATCTACCTACACAACATCCCTGCCTTGGCACTCCTCATTGGATGCTCATAAGTGACACCTCTATAAGTGCTCTTGCATAATGTCCCTGCATAAGACTGTCGTGCTCCGTACCTCCAACTCAATGTCCATGACTCAAGTTTCCCATGTTGTCCAACTAGGTAGACCCATCACAACAATTGGTCATCATTATCCAAGCCTGCAATCTTCGGTCTAGTGAACTCGGTCACCCAACCATATCACCATCACATGAGTCTCTTCCATCATAGCTCCCCCACTAAAGGTCCCACCAAGACTTCCTG
Organism: Pinus tabuliformis; assembly: GCA_031772625.1. NCBI lineage: Eukaryota > Viridiplantae > Streptophyta > Pinopsida > Pinales > Pinaceae > Pinus > Pinus tabuliformis. The sequence continues at coordinate 196,276,112 of CM062811.1, forward strand.
TCTTGGTCTCGGCCATGAGAAGTCCACCCAAGTATCACCATACTCAAGTGTGTTCCCTCCTCTAATCCATGAGTCATGCCGGGCACTTAGCCAATTCCTCCATGTGGCTAAAGCATGACCCAATCCTCTGCAATGATCATCATGTTTCCCCCCTTGTCACGGGCCTTCGTACCTTCTACCATAAGGTCACAAACAACCCCAACAAGTCCTGCAATAGTCAACAATCCTTACTTATCCATACAAGGTCTCATCATATACATCCATGGTAAGATCCTCCCTTGCATCGACAAACTGCTTTTGCTCTTCCCTGCATATGGTTCATTTAAAAAATGCTCAACTGAAACACAAGTATCAATAGTACTTACATCATCATCATGAGGCTCCTCCATGTGAGTATCCTCATCCACCCATGTCTACAAACTGTACGACCTTGGTCCAACTTGATCAACCTCAAGTTCATTCTCCATCGTTGTCACATCTACAACATCCCCGTATTGGCCCTTGAGTTCTTCAAGTTCTTCTTTGATCTTTGAACAACCTTCTCGAATCTTCATGTTCTCGGCCTTCATCGAAATCCATTCAGAACTCCATCTACTCATTTGTTCCAACACTTTGTACCGTAAAGCTTCACCTACATTATGGCTAGATTCACCTGCAATAGGTCCTTCTACCATCGCTTCCATTTGCTTCCTTGCAACCTGAATCACCCTTCAGATTTCTTCACCATTCACTAGGTTCTCTCTGCAAAAATGAGCTAGCTTTTGATTCCACCTATTAGTGAGATCAGCTTCCTTCACTTGCACTTCACCTGAATCAACTCTGATACCACTTGTCACGCCCCTACAATAGTGGTAATATTTCAACTGCACTATAGCGAGGTATGGCACCACCGACCACTTTCTTTTCACCAATACTTATGACTGTGGACTATGCCTAACATTCGTACTTAGTTTATTTTTCGTTACCAAGTATTATCTTTATCCTTTATACATGATGAAACCATTAACATTCATCATAAACAACAATAACATGAAAAATTGCACAATAGTATAAAGGGAGGGGCAACTCCCTGATGTGAGTCTGCTCGAATCAATCAATCAATATATATATAATCTTCAATTTTCATAACATAAGTTAAATCTTGGAGGAAACCCCAAATTTACACTTAGCCAAATTTTCACAACTTTGGCAAACTCAGTTGCCCAGCTCGTCGGCACCTCCAAATGGTCACCGCATGACTCGCCCAACACTTCGTTCACTCGTCGCATGTCTTCACCCAACTTTCTCACCATTCATTCAGCAAACGCCCAAACCGTGTTACCCTGCCCGACATTATCGTTCAGCCCAACCGTTCCTTCGTTCGGCAGGCCCACATGCACCTGTGTTGCCACTCACCCAAACTCTCATTCACGGTTTCAACCTCCCTTCATTTGGTGGGCCGCACGTAGTACCGCCTACACAAACTCCCGTTCACGACCTCTGGTTCAACCACCCTTTGTTCAACTAATGCCCTCACCGTGTCGTCCTGCACGAACTATCAACCTGTCGTTCAGCCTTGCATGAACACCCTACCTGGTCGCCCGTCGTTCAGCTTTGCACAGATGCCCAACTCGAGTCGCCCGTCATTCAACCTTGCACAGATGACCAACTCAGCTCGCCCGTCATTCAGCCCTGCATGGATGCCTAACTCGGGTGGCCTATCATTCAGCCCTGCACGGTGTGCCTAAATCGGGTCGTCTGTCCACATGACCAACTCCGCACCTGGCCACCCTATGTCGTTCACCCAATGCCCTACCTGGTTTCCTTCCTAAACACCCATTTTCTCCACCTGGTTACCTTCGCCTGTTCTGCCCGTCGTGCGGGCTCATCCACACTACCCAACAACAGAACACTTCGCACCTGCAGCTCGCATCTCAAACTTGCAAGTTCGGTTGATTGATGTCTCCCACCTCCAATCTCACCACACATATATATGTGGCTGCTCGTTTAGGTGGTTGCCCAACCGACCCATTCGTCTAACATAAAACACGTCAGCTCACCACATAATCAACTCGTCGGTTCGCCCATTCACATGGTTGGCCGCCCACCTGTTCCATTGTTCACCCGTTGGCCTCCCCATCTGTCAGGGCACCGGGGATCGCCCGAACAGATATAAATCCTCACGCTCAAACTCCATCGCACTTCACTTCTTCCACTTCACGTGACTCCACCATGGCCACAGCTCGCCCGTCTGCATCGCAGGCCGCCCTGCAGCTCGTGGCCCTCACGCTAAGGGAACCTATGAGTCTCTCTGGATTAGTTACCCTCTTAGAGCATATGGTATGCCTCGTTAGCGAGCCTAAGTTCGTCGTTGGGTCATTAACTATCATGAATTTGGAGAACATGGGTGTAGCCAGGCACAAATTAGGGTGAAAAGTTTGATTGACTCCCCAAACAATTTAAGAAAATATTGCTGGAGAGAGAGCTAATCAGCTATGTTGCACAACTATTTTGGATACGCCGGAAAGAGTATCGGGCATGGCTAGAAGTATTGACCAAATTTACAGGAAACATCAAGTTGTGCGCAACAATAATATAATATATTAAAATTTAATATATAATAAAAATAAAATAATTTATTTATTTCCATCCAAAACTTGCCAATCAAATTCCATCTTGCAAAGAAACATGTAAAATATTGAACTTTGAAACATTGCCAAAAAAATCAAAATATTAATCCATCAACAATTTCTCAATCAAATTCCTTGCAGAACTCCCAAACCGGAAAAAAGGTTGTTATTACTTGATTATTAGGTGATTTCATGCAACGCTATATGTTAAGTCATTGGTTCAATTCTTCGCCCTTGATGTAACCTCACCAATATTATATATATTACATCTAATTATAATAGAGATAAGAAAAAATAAAATATATATTAATAGTAATTAAAAAAAATTAAAACAATAGAGTTTAAATCCAATGTTATTTTAAAAAGAGTTTGTGTAATATAATTATAAATTTCCAAGTTAATATATATTTATACTTAAACAAATATGAAAATTAAATAAAAAATTGTTTTTTTCATAATATTTATATTTCATAATTTCAACTATTCTTTTTCTTTAGTATTCCATCTTTTGTCCATTCAGCTTGGGATGGTTTTGCTAGTGGACAACAATCTTCCTAAATTCTTTTATATCCATCCACCATCTGTGTATATGAGGAGAATGAATAGCTTTCCAATGACAAAGATTAGGATTGGCCAGACGCCTCATCTTCATTTGGATAGAAGGGCTTTCCATAAACATGTTGTTTCTCTTAGTTCCAGACCCATATCCAAATCTAAACCCAGTGGCATACCCTTCCCTTCGCACAGTTCCATCAGTGTAAACAACACCCAAGCTGGCAACGTCAAATACACTTATGTTTGCACTTATTCATTGCAGTGAAGCTCCCAAAATGTCAAAAATCGGTTGGGAATAAGTGGGGTTGGTACAAATAAGTTACACGGGAATAATTTACATTGAAATTTTCATAAATGATTGTGTGGTAAAATTTAAATAATTCAAAATTTAATTAAAAAATACTAAAATGAAATATTTGTATAATTTAGCTAATAAAATGAGCTGTAAGCTTTTAAAATTTTTCCCTCCAATCATCATGGTGTCCCCCTGTTTTAACATGAGCATCCCTAGCACAATTTTTTATCAAAATTATTGAATTTGTATAGCTTTGGTGCACTAGTTTGGACGGACAAACAATCTAAATATACATTTTCATTAATGATTATAACTTAGAATTTGAATAATTCAAATTTCAAAAAAACGAATTAAAATGAAATATTTGTAATAATAAATTTAGCTAATAGAATGAGTGATAATTTTTTTTAACCAATTTAGAGAAATAATTCAAATTATCTATATATATATATTAACGATTTCTATTAATTGTTCAAAAGGTTACATCATGGTTTGGTCACAATCAAAATACCCCAGCCTCATTCCGAATACACTTGTTGGCTTGGAGATACTAACAAAAACATATAGAAAAAAGAAAAATGGAACTACAATATCTTATGCATGTCGCCCACGGTAGACATAATTGACCCAAAACATAAAAACAACTAACCATCATCACAGAGCTTCAACATTCCCAGAACTTTGGGGCACTCATATCGTTAGCTGGTGGTAGAGGCTAGTGAAAGGCCCCATGAATGCGTGCTTCAATATGGTCCAGACAACCCTCCATGTGGTCTTGTCTATCATGAATCCTTATCTTCCTGCGCTAGAGAGAAATAAATTTGTACAGAATATGCGATTGGTTGTGTTGTAAATCACTCATGAAAGTAATGAATTCATTGCGTTCGTCGTGCCTATCTCTAACTAGTTACTCAATCATCTGCATAACGTGCCTCAAGAGAATCAAATAGGGGGGAAGGTCCACCCTGCTAGGGGAACCAACCGACTACTCGACTTCCCCCTTTGGATCTCGCCTGTCATGCTGGTGCATAGCGCGGGACGACACCCTACCAAGCCCATCCCCTTTGTCGCTTCGTTGAGCCCCCAAGCTACTTCCCAACTCGTATTCTATAGAGCCCACATTATTGAAACTCATACCAAATCTCACTACAGACCGCCCAAGCTACACGCCAACACTGTCGCACTTCCAATGGGTCCCTTCCCCACTTCTTTTCTAGCCTTAGAAGCTGCCCTTCACTCTCTCGCTCGTGAGAGGAACCACCCCAAACCACATGAGGCCACACCCACTGCCAAAGCCATTAGGCTTCCACCACACAGACCCCCACTCCCTTGAAAGAAATCTACCCCAAATTGGGTCCAAAGCACCCTCAAGGGTTTCCAACACTGGTTCAAAAAATAAAATAAAAAACCACCACCCTACATTCCTCACTCACAACTCTAGTGAAGGAGTTATAATAGGCAATGACTAGACCCCCATTGAAAAGAAACACAAAGACGAAATTATAGAACCATACTTGCCTGAAGGCACTCTTGGCCAACTCTCATGCTGCAAAATAGAGCACCCCAACCTCTAATGTCACGTGAATTACATCTTTCCACCCTAGTACAAGGTCCTAAGCAACAACCAACAGAGCCTCCAACCTCACTAGCATCACATTACTCACAAAGCTTAGAAACTAACGTCGTTGATTAACACCTCATAACATTGTGTGGCCAAGAAAAATGTCCAACCTATGCAATAGAGACATTATCATCCTCCACGACCCCCTCTGTCATTTCCCATAGCTTCCAAATGAGAACTCGAACTGAGCAGCTGACCATTATAAACCGAATACCCTCAAGAATGATCATTAGGCTCTCACCAAGAGACCTGGTCATATCAACTGTCTTCTCCATAATGACGCATGTAGGGACATTAACGTCCCCATATAGCTCTTCCCTTTCACAATTTATCACCCCCATTTGGGAAATTAAAAAAATATTAAAATGAAAGATTTGTAATAATAAATTTTTAACTGCCAAATTTCAACATGAGCATCCCTAACACAATTTTTTATCAAAATTATTGAATTCGTATGCGTTTGGTACATTGGTTTAAATGAATGAACAATTTGCATTTAAATTTCCATTAATGATTGTGTCGTAAAATTTGAATGATCAATTTTAATGAAGAAATATTAGAATGAAACTTTGTAATATTTTTACCTTTTCCGTCCAATCACAATGGTGTCAAATCTAGGGTTTGATAAATCCAGAGCTAAAATGGAACTAGGCTAGTTAAAAAAAAAAAATGGTTTATTTTATTTTAATATTTTTTTCATACATTTATAAATTTTATATTTCTTCAATTTTTTTTTTTTTATAAACAAATAAAATTAGAAAAACATATTCTTAACATCAATTATAATTATTAAAATTAAATCTTAAAAACAATTGAAGATTGGTCTATATATAAACCAACCTAGATCTATTTTAACTACTGATTTACCAAGCCAAGAGCAATCACATCACTTTTAACTCTAAAAGAGGTTTGCATGTCTAGAGATTTGATCCTTCTCCGGGCCTGGTAGATCCAGAGTTAAGATGGATCTAGGTTGGTTTAATTCCCCCTTTAAATAGGCTATATTCCACATGAATATCATAAATCATTATTTTATTTTTTATATAGCTAATTTTATTTTATTTTGACCAAGTTAAAATATTTACATTTGTTACATCTCTATTATACTAGCAATTGTCCCAAAAGGTACAAAGAGAGGCCGATAGGATTATTAAATTGGAATTGTTGAATTTCTCTAGAAGAAATGTTAGTTCAAACCTAACGGATGAGCATTTTGAGCTGGCTGAAATCTACCCCATACTAAATTGTAGAATGTCTCTCGACGCAATAAAAATATGTAATAATAACAATAATAAAGTGATAATGATCATCAACAGAAAATAATTAAAGAACAAATAAACAAACCAAAAAAACCTATCAATTCTATTAAATAAAATAGCAATCCTACCTCTAAAATTTTAATATTATAATTAAACAATTACTCATAACATATAAATTTATTAATATTATATTTAAAACTATCATTATACATGAATCATATATGTTTTTACCACATATATATGATCATTCTGCAGTGACAAAACAAGCACTAGAAACAGATCATAAATAATTAAATGCATATCTAAGAATTTTTGGCATACACATTTCTTAGACCTATACAAACAAATATGGAGTAAAAAATTACACAAACAAATATGAAATAAAAAATTACATAACCAAACTCTTAGAATTAAAACATAAAACCTTAAAAACAATGAATACATTAATAGGATAAATTGTGTATAAACAAACTATTCAAAAAAAATGAGTCGATCACAGCAATGAAATCTTCCACTCAAGCTCATTTTCTTATAAAATCGGGCAGAATGGAGGCCTTGGTTAAGAAGCAGAAAAAAATCAATAGAATAAAATATAGCTCCCTCCCATGTGACCATGAACTTAAGCTTTTATAGCTAGTAATAGCATGCTACTCAATCTACCAGATCGCCATCAAATGCATCTCTTCTGAATTTTCACGACAAAAATATGCATACCATTCAAAAGCCTCTCCATTTCCTCGAATTTCTCCATTATAAACTGTCAATAGTTATATAAAATGTCAATACTGACCGTCCATTTGAACAAAATAAGAATTAAGTGACAAAGTTAGCATCTGGTGTCAAAATCAATTCATAACTTTACACAGACTTACAAGCAGCATAGCTCATGTTCATCACTTTACACAGATTACAACAAGCATTGCTTCAAACGCACCAAATGCCCAATCTCTCAGCTATACAACAGATTATAAATCTATAAAGAATTTAGTTTTACTCCACTCCAATAAGGTGTCGAATGTTATATGCACAAGCCAGTACAACTGTTTATAATTCATCACTTGAGTTAATTGCTCAACGCCATGATTAGTGTGAAATGGATGTTATTGTTAAGATGCTATGCTGAAAGAGCTCACTTTCTTTGGTGTTGCAACCACAAGTGGAGCTTCTAGAGAATTTGTAATAGCAAATTTGTCATGCATAAATTTGCTATCCACAATGGATACATCTTTTGGAACAATCTTGTAGCAATAGCAGCTTTTTAGCCCATTCTGGCCCTTGTAACACACATGATCGTTGTTTTTTACTTGACGGAAGTTCCAGATGACAGAAAATTTACCAACAGTGGCAACTACATGGCGCTCCTGCCTTCCACTCTCAGTAACCTGCAGTGATGAAGAGAAATAGATGTCAGAAATTAGTACACTTGAAGAGCTAATAAAGGTTATATTGCAGGCCAACGGTCCTATAAGTTCAATTGCTACATGTTATGAAGTTGAAGTCATTTTTTGTGTACCTTATCCCTTCATAGACAATTGCTAACTTTTAATACATTATTATTTGTTTATAGTGGTGATATTGAAAAAGCATATGGCCAAATTTTTGTGTATCTGTAAGGCCATGTTTGAAATTTGTGTTTGGGAGAATCAAGACCTATTAAAAATTAATGGAACAGTTCGGGGAATTCATTTTTCTTGAAAGAAAGGTGATGAGCCATGTAGCAACAAGCTGAGAAGGTTTGCCAAGTAAAATAGGATGTTTGGTCTGAAAATTAAAGATGCTATTTTAAAGGCCCCACAAATTACTGGATATTCAACCAGATAATTCGACCAAGCAACAAAACGTTGAAATTCACCATCTTGTGCCCGTTGAAGATCTCAAACTTTGGTTCCAGGTGCAGAGACTAATTTATTTTAGAAAAGGCTAATTGCATGTTGGCCGCATTTCCATACCATTTCTGTACCAGAAATATTACTGTCCAGAAACGACACCAAATTTGGATAGTGCAGTTCATTAAGAGAAACGGATTTGTTGTACATAAAAAAGTCTTAAACTTTGAAAGAAGTCCCCAAAAGTATTAATGAAGTTCTGAGCAACTTAGGTACTCTGTTTTTTATTTTTTTCATACAATATCACTGCTTTTCAAAACATCATAGTCTAATTCTTCTATGTTTGGTTCTTTCTCAAGCATATTTTTTTTTTATCAATTTTGTCTGGAATCCAGGTGGGATTTTATTGAAATCACAAGTTTGGTCCGTGAAGGCGGCTAGTATCCCAAGGGTTTTTCAGGGCACTGAATTGATTTGTGCATTCAAAAATGAATTTTAAACAACAACAAATCACGATATAGTCAAAGATTTATCACTAGATTCTGTTTGGAAAAACTGGGTTTTAAGCGAATTGAATCTATTTATACATTAAAAAAAATAAAAATTAAACAGCAACCAATAACAATCTGGTCAAAATTTGCATCTCCGAATTCAGATGAAAAAAAACTAAAACTTAGAATAATTAGGCTGTGCCCTTTCAAAAAAAATTTGCTGATTTAGAAAATGCTTAAATGTGACCAAACACTAGTACAACCCCATGGCTAATAGCTGCCCTGGCTTATAGAAATTTGTTCAATTTTTGGTTTACAATTTTTTTTTTATCAACTTTGTCTGGAATCCAGGTGGGATTTATTGAAATCACAAGTTTGAGCCGTGAAGGCGGCTAGTATTCCAAGGGTTTTTCAGGGAACTGAATTGATTTGTGCATTCAAAAATGAATTTTAAACAACAACAAATCACGATATAGTCAAAGATTGTATCACTAGATTCTGTTTGGAAAAACTGGGTTTTAAGCGAATTGAATCCATTTATACATTAAAAAAAATAAAAATTAAATAGCAACAAATAACAATCTGGTCAAAATTTGCATCTCCGAATTCAGATGAAAAAAAACTAAAACTTAGAATAATTAGGCTGTGCCCTTTCAAAAAAACTTTGCTGGTTTAGAAAATGCTTAAATGTGACCAAACACTAGTACAACCCCATGGCTAATAGCTGCCCTGGCTTATAGAAATTTGTTCAATTTTTGGTTTACAATTTTGCGAGTGCAATGGATAGAAACATTCATTAATTTACTTTTCATGAAATGGAAACCAATGATTTTCAATACATACTTTGAAACAAGTAGTAGTTGGAGTTCAAAAGTGAACAGGACATTAAAGTCAAATAAACAACATAAGGGGAAGAAAAACAATACAAATCAGAAGACCAAAATGCATATTAGTAACACTTACCCAAGAGAACTGACCACCATGGAAATTATCCTTTCCAGCCAAATGTGCATCCACTGGAGTAAGCTTGAGCAATCTCGGAGCTGGAATCTTGTGCCCCTTTCGCCCAGAAACTCCTGTCTTTGACTGTCCATCTTTAACCGTGAAGACAGTACTGATAAGAATAAGATAGGTATTAGTAGTCCCAAGAATCCACTTCGCATCATAAGTAACATCAACATGTGTGATCGGTGATCCAAGAGCTGGAAACGCTGTTTTTGCCAACCTCATGGATGTTTTCCCATAAAGCCGAATCTTCCCATCACTGGATCCAATCACCACGCATCCATCCCCAGTAGTTGCAAAGCACTGAAAATTTGTACCTCTCGCAAATTGATGACCATTGGCCCAATTCGAAACCGTGTTGTCAGACTGTTGAACAATACCATGCCTATCCCTCATATCCCACCTGCACAGCCTATTGTCATCAAGCCCCATGAAGGTCGACTCTGCAGCATCCAACTGTGCAGCCTTGCTAACATTTGTAATATCCCGCATCTGGGAGTCCCATCCTTCTCAAACTTCCATTCTGCCACAACCTGCCCAGTCTCAATATCTAGCTGGTGAACCCTTGCAGCATGAGGCTTGCCCTGCTTGGCAGGGCTCATCAACATCATATTGGTCTCTGCTCTCATGAGAAGACCCTTCTTCGGTGTAGAGTAATAAGACCCATCACCCCCCAAATCCCCCTACCTGAACTTCACAGGCATGCCCTTCCCATGGATCCCATGGTGCAAATTCTTGGCTGCCTCAATGCCAGTCTCACCGACCAAAAAGCTATGACCCAGGGCACCCATGGCCAAGCTCTGTATACCACCATTAGTAGCCTCCTCAATCTCTTCATTCAAATCCCTATCCTCGTCCTCCAGCCCCAAGCTCTCCTCTGCATCTTCCCAGACAGAATCATCCACAGTCTGGGGATTAGCCCACCCCATGAAATCCTTCCCAAACACCTTAACCTTGTTTTCCTCAGTAGCCTTGAGCAAATAAGTATTCTCAAACATACAATTCTGAAACTCTGTAACAAAATCCATGTACCCTTCACGATACAGAAGGCCACCCCATATAGTCATGATCGAAGCCAAGAAGCAGAAAAACCCATTCATAGATACAACAATAACGTGCACGCTAGGAGCTATGATAGTCCAATGATCTGACAAGTTTAAAGCATGGGAAAATCAACCCTCAAGAAGCCACAAATAACTTCGCAATAAAATATAAAATATAAAAGCCTGCATGCCGCCTTCTTCATTTCAGAGTCTTCAGCGCTGGAAACAAATCATTACCTATTTTCCAGATAATTCATAGTAAGATTAAAATTGGCTATACCACAGTATGAAGTCAGCCCCGCTGAGACAGATAAATGTAGATTGAGAAATCTTACCTCCAAATCCTGGAATAATCCAAAATTGAAGTTCTGGAAACCCAAGCTGTGCTTTTGGGGTTGAAATACGAGCATGACAAGACTGTGTAAATTAAATACATCCATGATAACTCAAAACATGTAAGTTCCCAAAATCCCCTTCCAAAACAAAAAATTACAAGAGATGGACAATCATTGCCACATACCATTGCTAATTCTAATCCACCACCAAGCGCAAGCCCTTTAATAGCAGCTACGGAAGGTTTTTTAGCCTCTATAACAACACCAAAAGGCCAAAAAGGTCAGAGCCAGAAAAAAGTTCCATCCTAAAAACAGTGAACACATAGAATCCTTTTCCAAACTTTCAGGGGTGCCTAAACATCCATCAGAATCTTAATTTTTTTATGTTAACAATATCAACATATCCAGCTACGTATTACAATACAGGAAAACATGTAGAATCCTTTACCAATACATTGATGAGTTCCTAACTATGCTATAAGAATGCTACTTTTAACTGTACCATCAAATCCAACTATACTCTACAATAAGCCTAGGTATCCATATTTTGGCACATTCCTAGAAAAGCTCAAAATGTCAAGGGTATGATAATTTCACTTTATAGTATTCAAATAACATATGGAAAATAACGATCCAACAAAATGTCCTTTACAAGAATTGATAATGTTTTTTGAAATGAAAAGTCAAAGTAAAAGCAACATTCCTCTATCTTACACATTATTTGTGGATTTGATAATAGCTAACATTCCCGAGATACAGTACCCCCACTTCAGCCTTACATATCACCAACAACTTGCAATTTTAGTGAAAACAAAAAAAAAGCAACATATATAACAAACGCCTACCTTCAATAGTATTGATCATAAGATCAACAGAAACTCTACCCAAATGTGACAAGTTCCCTGCTAGATACACAGTTACAGAGAATTGAATATGAGCAAACATGGAAACCTTTGAAACAATCTGCAACAGAATTTGAATTTTGTATGAAAACTTAGTTTGGCATACCAGTCTGTTGTACTTCCTGGAGAACGTTGATGTCAAAACCACCTGAGAATATGCTTCCATTACCTAACAATGCCAAAACAGAGACATAGACATGAAATCATCTCGATTTTTGAACAGAAGCATTTACATCTCTCTCTATATATATGAATATATATAAAGATTTATAACACCATTGAACATTTAGTACAGTTTCCATCCCTTCTGCAAAGTTGCATACCAGTGACAACAATGGCCTTCACATCATTTCTCCTCATTGCTTTGTCATATTTTTCTTTCAAGCCTGCAAGAATTGTAAATAAAACCAATTGAATGGTTACTACAGATATTAAGTTAAATGGTAACACATATGCTAATGCATTACTTACACCCAGATATCAACACACAAATGCGTATGTCATTAAGCCTTCTCTTTCAATGAACATAAAATTATGACGTAGTCAACTACTTACTGGACAGTAATATGATGAATTTGGTAAGGTTGACCTATGATTTCGAATTGGTATGTGCAAATTAGTAGGCCTTGGAGGATTGGTTTGCATTTTATAATCATTTTAATTTGACCTTATCTGTCCTATCCTCATATGGCAGAGCTGATATCAGTTTGCTTTGGGAAAAAGCCATGATGCCCTTTATTTCCAGCCACAGCACAGTTTCTTTACTGCTGAAGCATTTCTCAGTTTCAATTTGCCTACTGGTGCATGTGATGCTGTTTGCAAGGCATAGGAAAATAAACCTTTTCTGCCACTCCCATGCCATTGCTGACTTGTTGTGGCCCATCAAGGGTGCTCTTGCTGGCTGGGGTCTGATGGACTTGAGTTGTCTCAAATCTGCATATCCTGTGGGGATGTGGTGTTTCCCCTCACACCCCTTCAACATTTTATAGGTAATAGTTAATAGGTTAGTTGTGCTTCCTGACCAGACATATGTCACTCCTTCGCATGATGCCTGAAAAGTTGCAAAGGAATAGTTTGATTTCTGTTTCACTACCAGGCACATGCTGCACTCTTGCATGGCGTGTTTAATATATACATGTGTGCACTAAGACACCCTCTCCGATTTGAGTTGAAAACAAGTAAAGATGAGCAAAATGACCCCCGAATATGCCTTTATAGATGCTCTGGTGAGTTTATTCCGGTTTGACTTAGCAAGACTCACAAGGCAGACCGCACAACAAGTTTTGACCAAGTATGAGTTGACATGCTGAGTATTTTCCATGAAAACGAGCTTTTATCAAGTTATCCTGGGGTTGACCATTTTTTTCCAAGACTTGACCAACTGGGTTGACTCGACTCACCGGATCATTCAGACTCAGAGAGATCAGGTAGACTCAGCAGAGTCTGGAAACTATGATGGGTGGACAATACAAGGTTCTCTTCTACCCTAACCCTCCGTTATTGTTCCATTGCTCTAGCAAGAAAACCTGATCAAGGGCAGGCTCTTCCTTTTCACAAACCCCAGGATGATATTATACAAATGCATAATAGTCATATGATAAATAAAAATCCTCAAATCCACCCCTCCACTGTATTTGCAATGAGACCTAGCATTCGCTCGAGCCGCAATTCATGCCAAATCTGCTTATTTAATCATTATCTTCAAATCTTTTGGTTAAAACTTAAAATTAAGTACAATGTTGCAACCAGGGATCTCCTATCATATCTCTCGATGAATGGACTGCAGAGATAATCCTCTGCCACAATGTAAATGACCTGCCTAAAATATGGAGGATTCTAAACAGAATTAAGCAGAATTTGCAGATCTAGTAATTCTCAACACAGTAAATCACGAACCAGAACCCATCTCAAACAGTTATACCTATTTCTCTGTTCCAGTCAAACACACGCAAACATGTATGTGTTCATGCACCAGGCTGTGGCCAAGAGGCAACTTGGAGCAGTTGTCGTGAGGATGAACCAGGTTCAAATTCCAGTTTCCTCGCTCCCCCTGCCTGATGGATAGCTGTGTAGTATTTATTGTAGCTCTACTGCAATGATGATCCGACGCCTAGCTGCCGATATTGTACTGGTTGTTGCTATTGTTGCTTAGCCTCAGGGCTGTTGGTCTATTTGTGGCCTGGCCGCCGCAGTGAAAGAGGTTTCAGACCAACCAATCATGACCTGTTTCCAATGGGTGTACTACACACACAAGGCTGTGAACTATTGTCCAGTCCACACACTCACCAGATCTATAAACCACCCTGCGCTATCAAACTTTACTATTTATTTTCAGGTGTGTGTGTGTGAGTTGTGGGATTGGACCTATTTTAAAATCCTAGATCTGTGGCCAAGAATTTCTGTTTTCAAGTTCCAAGAGAAAGATGGCAAAGCCCTGCAAGCGGAAGAGTATCCGAAAAATGCACCTTCAACCAAAAACTGATCTATAATAATAACGAGGCCTGAGATTCCAGACTAACTAAATAGACGTAAAATTATTAAAAAAATGATAGAAATGAAATCCTTACCTTTGGGCCATTGTGCAAGGACGCTTTCCTTCAAGGTGGCAACAGTGGTGGCAGATAAATATCTTCTGGGACCAATGTCTGTACCATCATGGAGCCTGAACTTGACCTCCAAATACTCTTCCCCTGACATTTCTCAAAATACCCAGATCCTGGTTCAGAAAACCCTCTAAAAGCAGCTTAAAACCCTCAGTTTGGGAACCCTTGTGACACCTTAAAGGGTAACCAGAAAAATGCTATTACAGGTTTGGGTTTCCTCAAAATAAAAAACTATGATAACATCTCTCGCAGATACCCTTCATAAAACACAGCTTCAATCTGCAAACTCCACCATTTGTAACACCCAAAAACTCTTCTGTTTGAAAAAACTTGAAATCAAGGTCTTGGCAATATTGACGTTCCTGGAAGCAAAACAATTCTAACCCAGAACTACAAAAAATGGAAAGACCTGTCAAACACTAAATACAGCCTGATCCTACAAATAATTGAGGCAATGATGCATCTTGCCTGACTATTTATTGATCATTACAGCGGCTCTAAGCCGTGTCATTGCCTCAATGTGCACTAAATTATTCAACCCAATGTGTGTATATACGCCTCTTGGTTTTTTCAATCCCATTTCTTCTTTACAACTGAGCAACGCGGTGCCTGAAAGGCTTGCTGCACGAACTGAGCATACATGGCCCTTGACATCCTCACAGAGACATCTACCATCTCCTTATTGCACAAAAACTTCTCCATCCGAGACGCCGCCCTCATGGAATCCACGTCCCGTTCATAAAAGGCCTCCACCGCCTTAGAAATCAAGTGCTCATCGTGCTTCAAAACCTGAGCCATGCTCAGAGAAACTCGAACCCTGACCCTATGCATGTTAACCCTTCTGAACAACATCGCTAGCTCTGGTTTGCACAAAACCACCCGTGAGAGCCCGCAAGGATTCCCATACTGAGGGTTTCACCGGCAAATGGAACGGAAGCCCGCGGTTTCGAGTCCAATAATAGCGCACACAGTGGCATAACAAATGCAAAACTGCAAATGCAAAATACCCAAATGTCAATTTGCTGTTAATGACAAGTGTCAACGTCGGAATGAAAAGGACGACGAAAGGTCCCTTTCAAAGGAAGGCCTATCGGCCTAATTAGAGTGGAAATTGTCTCTTATACAATTAATTAGATTTAATAGATAAATTAATTTTAAAAATATATGATAAAAATTTAAATTACAGAAATATTATTTATTTATTATTAATTTTTCCATATGCAAAATATTTTTATGTTTTCTAATTACTATTTTATTTAGAAAACAAAAATCAAAACTCCAAAAAATGATAATCTTGAATAACAATGGTTAAATGATGAATGAAAAAAATTAATGGACAGTGGTCTTAAAGAAGAGTATAAATAAATGCGCACTGGTAAACGTTATGTAATGACAGCCCTCTTTGGTAGAAAGCGAAAATATTAAACCCTAAATAGTTGTTAGATACAAATGCAGTCCCCGGGAAGCGAATGCATAGGCAATTGGTTTAATGGTTAAATCGTGGACAGTCCGTTTTTGATTTACAAGTAATCTGTATGCAAAGGAAGTTGAATGAGGAAAAAATAAAATAATAATAATAATAATAAATTTTAATTAATAATTATATTTTTATTAAATAAATATTAAAAAGATAATTTTAAAATAAATTATATATATATATATTTATTTGTTTTTTCAAGATTTTTGAGTTTTATATGTGCAGGATTATTTAAACGTATTGTCTATTCAAAAAATTTCATTGAGCTTACTCATTTGATTTATGTTCATATTAATTTAATTAATTAAAGTTGTAGGAACATGGAGACATCATATGATGGTGGAAGAGAGTAGAGACAACCATCCATAATGATGATATTTTGGTTGGTTGGTTGGCGTTATTATTTGTTCCCACCTTTTTCTTTTCTTCTTCTTCTTGTAACCAGAAACGAATGGAAGTGTACTTAATCCTTGTCTCAAAATGGTAAGACAACCTTTAAAGTGAAATGAAATACTTGTCTCGCTGGAACTTAAGCAACCAATCAAAATGAGGAAATATATGCTTTCGAAAAGGTTCTTGCGTAGTAGTAATTTTAATTGAGAAAATTGTTGATAGTGTAATTTTAATTAATTATTTCTCTTTTCCTAAATCTCGAGATTCTAAATATTTGAGAGGGGAGGATATGGATTTTTTTATTGAGTTTTGTTTTGTTAAATTCTTAAGTACAAGAATAGATTTTTACAATTCTAACAAATAAATATATAAATAAATTATATATGGTATTCCTTTAAGTAAAATATATTTGTATAAGAATAGATTTTTACAATTGATTATAAAAAAAATAGAAAAATACATAGCTATAAATTCTTAATTATAATTTCTCTTAAGTAAAGTATATTTTAAACATGGAGGATATTCTTTTCTACCTCATAAGTCATCCATTTCTGATTGGGTGTTGGTGGGGGATTGGAGATTTGGAACTTTTTATTAGGATTGGATTTCAGGAAAGGATTTAGAAGAGTCAAAATGATCCCTTGCTATTGGCTTTGGTTCTTTTTCCTCTTTTGCCTCATATATTTCCTTTACTTCCTCTTTTTCCTTCTCTCCATCCATTTCTTTCTTTTCTACCTTGCTATTGGCTTTGGTTCTATTTCCTTTTCTTCCTCATCTATTTCCTCTACCTCCTCTATTTCCCCTTCTTCCTTCTCTCCATCTATTTCTTTCTTTTCTACTGAACCATTAGTATGCTTCAAGATCATCATGGATATGTGTCATTATTAGGTAATGTTGATCTAGAGTTAGGTTCAATTGCTTCGTTTTTAGATTCCAAATTGATGTCTTTTGGATTTATTAAACTCTCTAGATTTTGAATGACTTCAAATTGATTATTTCATGATGTAGAAAAACCTTTTTTTGGCTGTCTTTGACTTAAGAGGCCCCTTACACTAAGAATTTATGCACCTAATTGAGACCATCTTGAACTTAAGCTCTTCTCTTTACTTTTGCTTTGATGGATAGTACTCTTCTTTCTTTTTTTGATAGCTTTTGGCAAAATATCCATAAACATAGAAAATATTATACTTGAATGGAATATGATTATATCCTATGATCTTATTATGGCTCCATCCATCAATATTGATATGTAGAGACTTTGATGGTCCCTTCTCCAAACCCACCTCCACAATTATTCTTACACAAGAAAATAAATTTCCTTTTATTTTTTATTGGTTAATGATTTTACCCATTGTATTGCCAATATATCTACGTCTATAGTCATCCTAGAAAACTTGAGAAAAATGAGGCAATTTAACCCACACTCGAGTTGCTATAATTTTCTTTCCTAGATAGAAGTCTAGGGACCATAAGACTAGATACATTCTAATGGATACTAAAAAATATAGTCCAAGTAGAATATCAAATCTCACTCTTCTTTATTAAGGAAAAAATAAAATTAGCCATAAACATTTCATTTAATTTTTTGAGATTTTTAACCACCCAAATTTCCATAATTTTTTGAACTAAGTGAAAGTTTTGTAAACTTTCCCATCAAAATACACTTTGTCAAAATGAAAGCTTTAGTTATTGATTAAATCAAGATGATGAAAACTTTAGTAATCATTTTACAAATTTCGTTTAATAAAATGAATTTTTATTTTATATAATTTTAACCTTTGTTAAAAAAACAACACGGCCTTCCACCCTCCATTTTTGAACCGTTGGCATTTGCCATCTTGGATGAACAACTTAGTGAGTGGGCTTCACGAGTTCTAGAATCCATTAAACTAAAACCCGTCGGCTTTGAATTAAAACATGAAGCTCTCATCCCGAAAGACAAACAAGAGTGGCATTAATACATCAGCTCCGTGAGTGCTAAGATGATTGAGTTTGTTTTGTGCCTATGAACCGACTGATGGCTACGGGTTTGACGATCACAGTGGCAACAATTCTAATACCCCATGCCCCGTTTATGTAAGAGACGATTATGCAACCGTTGGCCTATCAATCAAGAAACCACTAGGACAAACCCTAGCTATGGAGGGGAGGAGATGCCTTTTTATTTTTTTTTAGTTGCAGGGAAGAGATCTTTTTTGGGTTTGTTTTTTTAGTTCTTTTAAAAGTATAGATGAAGAGATTGATGTTATGAAAAATTTAATGTATATATTATTACCATGTAATTCATATAAATTTAATAGTTGGTAAATGTGGATAAATATTAATATATGATTATTTAAAAAGGCACTTTCAGTTTAATATAGTAGAGATGTTGTAATATAACGTAATGTCTAGTTTAAGCCTAAAAATAAATTGTAATGTCTTTTTTAAACCTAAAAATAAAACTAATCCTAAGTCAAGACATTTTTACTTGATAATTATATATATATATATATATATATAACGTTAAAATAAAAATAACTTCATGGTATTAACCTATGGTATGAGAACCTATGATATTCATGCGAATGTAGCCTATTTAAAGGGTGAAATTAAGCCATCCTAGATCCATCTTAACTATGGATCTACCAAGCGCAAAGAGAAATCAAATCCCCTGAAATGAAAATCTCTTTTAGAGACATCAAATCTCTTGAGATGCAAACCTCTTTTAGAGTGAAGACATTATATCCTTCTGGACTCTTGGTAGATCCAAAGTTAAGACGGATCTAGGTTGGTAAACATCAAAACACTTGCTTCATGATACATCTCAAGTCAATAAAATTAAAAAAATCATGACAAATAACTAAATTATAACTTTATTTAAAATTATTATTATTATTAATGATAAAAATAATTATTATTACTCTTATTTTTTAAATTGGCTTTGTTACAATACCATGGGCCAATATTATGACTTATCAATACAACATATTCAAAAATCATAACTCATTCCATATGACATTATTTTAATTAATGAATTTAATTAAAAGGACTAAAACAATATAACTATTTTGGAAATAAATCTCAACCTTTGATTTGTGTATACTAATAAGAATATTTTAGAATATTCTATAAAGGTTAAATCCCTACCATCTACCTAATAATTATTGATAATTAAATTAAAATTCTATAAGCCCTGTTTCAAAATAGACATACCTATAGAGTTTTTTTTTTTAATTGTTAATTATTATTATGTTAAAATAGATAAGTTAATCAAATTTAATTTGAGTTATGGAAAAAAAGAAGAGGAAATTAGTTAAATTTAATTATAACAAAAAAAACCTTAACTTTAAAGTAAATATATTATGATAATATTAAAAAAATTGAATATAAAAACAAATAAAATAGTATTTAAACATTAATTTATGTTAGATCAGGTAGTAACTCCTCAAAATCAATTCGTTGTATTCATTCAGGTTCGTCTTTATTATATACATGAGGGAGAGACTGTTCATTTCATCTCTCGGTGACTCTTCATATTTTTCATTATTTATTTACATTAGTTACACTTATTCACCCAATCCTGATGATTAGGTGTCAAGATTCCCCCTTAATCTAAAGGGATGTTGGTGAGTCCAAGCATCATTCTAAAGCTTTCAAGCTTTTCTCTTCCAAGTGCTTTGGTGAAGATGTTTGCAATTTGCTCATTAGTGGAACAATGGTGAAGATGGATTGTTTTGGCCTCAACATGATATCGAATCAGATGATATTTAGTATTG
This sequence comes from Pinus tabuliformis, assembly GCA_031772625.1. NCBI lineage: Eukaryota > Viridiplantae > Streptophyta > Pinopsida > Pinales > Pinaceae > Pinus > Pinus tabuliformis. The sequence continues at coordinate 196,296,284 of CM062811.1, forward strand.
ATGTGCTTCGTTCGATCATGGAACTTTGGGTTCTTGGCCAAATTTATTGCTAAGGCATTGTCAATCATGAATGGAGTCGATTGTACTTGTTTTACCTGCAAATCTTCAAAAATATTCTTGAGCCACACAATTTCTTTCGTTGCCTTAGCTGTTGCCACATATTTTGCTTCTATTATGGAATTTGCTAGAACTGACTGTTTGCGTGATCTCTAGGAGACAGCTTTTGATCCAAGACTCTTAGCATAACCTGAAGTAGATACCCCAGTTTCTTTGTCTCCATTGAAGTTTGAATCAGAGTATCCAATCAAGCTGAAGTCGTCCACCCATGTATACTTGATTCCAAAGTCTTGAGTTCCCTTCAAGTACCTTAGAACTCTTTTTGCAGTAGACCAATGTCCCTCATAAGGCTTTTGCATAAACCTGGAGAGGATTCCAACAACAAACGAAATGTCTGGTCTGGTAGTAGTTAGGTAGTTGAGACTTCCTACAAGCTATCTATACTTTGTTGCATCCTCAAATTCTTTTCCTTCAATGGATGTGAGCTTTAAGTTTTGTTCCATTGGAGTAGTAAGAGGATTGCATTCTGTCATGCCAAACATGTTCAACAGATCTCCAATGTACTTCTTTTGAGAAAGAAATATGGACTTCGGATGTTGAGTTACTTCAATACCAAGATAGTAATGAACATAGCCCAAATCAGTCATTTCAAAACCTTTCCTCAATTCCTTTTTTATGGATGCAATGTAGCTTTCATTGTTCCCTGTCATCAAAAGATCATCTACATATACCACAAGATATACAACTATTTTCCAACTTTCTTGACAAATAAAGTTGCATCATCAAGATCATAATGTTTGAAATTGAGTTTCAGAAGATGCTTAGTTAGTTTTTCATACCAGGCTCATGGTGCTTGTTTGAGGCCATACAAGGATTTCACAAGTTTGCATACTTTATGTTCATGTCCTTTCACAGCAAATCCTTCAGGCTGGGACATAAAAACATTCTATTTTAGATCTCCATTCAAGAAAGCAATTTTTACACCCATTTGATGGACTTTACAACCATTTTGAGCTACTAGGGCAAAGAGTGTCTGGATGGTAACCCATTTTGCTATGGGGGAAAAAGTCTCCTCATAATCGACCCCTTCCTTCTATGCAAAAACTTTTGCCACAAGCCTGGTTTTGTGGTTGTCAAGTGAGCCATTTGCTTTATACTTTTTCTTGTAGACCCACTTGTAGCCAATTGGCTTGATTCCTAATGGAGGATCAACCAGCTTCCAAGTGCCATTCTTTATCAGGGCACCATACTCCTTTTGCATCGCTTCTTTCCATTCATCATGAGAAGCAACTTATTTGAAGGAATTTGGTTCGAAATATGTAGAAAAATTCAATTCATAGTCACAAGAAACATCCATATCAATAGGTGAATCAGAGTCATCTACATGACCTCCATTGTGCTGGTTTGAATTTCTAGTTCCTGTCTTTCCAACCTCATCAGGATGAACACTTTCAAGTGTCTTTGTCATCCACTTTGGGGGACCTTTCTCAAATGGTCCAGGCTGCTCCGTTGATTGAGTTGGGACTGAATCAAGATTGAGTCTCCCAATTCTATCAATCACATTACTTAAAGTATCATCCGTTGTTGGAGTTTCTTGCGGGGGAGAGATTTCTTCAGAAGAAGATTCCACAGGTTGATTTAGTATAGGAATCCCACCTTGAAGATGTGGAATCTGATTATCAAATTCTTGAAATGATTTTACATTTGCGAATCTATCCGTGATCAAGTTGCTGCTCAACAACATTGTCAGTTTTGGATGATTCAAGAAAGATTACATCTCTAGATACAACAAAATTTTTATTGACTTCATCATAGAGATGGTATGCTTTGGATGTGTTTGAATACCCCAGGAAGATACACTTACAACTTCTTGCACCAAGTTTTTTTCTATGTATCTTTGGTATCAAGGCATAACAGGTGGAACCAAATACCCTGAGATGCTTTACCGAAGGAATGTGTCCATACCACATTTCATAGGGAGTCTTGTTTCTGATGGCATTAGATGGAAATCTTTTCTTTATATATACAACACATAGAACGACATCAACCCAAAACATCAATTTTACATTTTTGAAAAACATCATGGAGCGCACCATATTTAAGATTTTCCTATTCATTCTTTTAGCTACATCGTTCTATTGGGGATTATAAAGCACAATTGTTTGATGTTTGATCCCATGTTGGCGAAGATAGTTTTCAAATTAATTTGAAGTGTATTCTTTTCCATTATCAATGCGAATAGAGACAATATGAGATTGTGCATCATTTTCAATCCATTTATGAAAGTTCTTGAATGTTTAAAAAGCATCAGATTTGTTCTTCAAGAAATAAACCCAACACATTTTGGTGTAGTCATCAATAAATATCATCATATATTTGTTTCCATTTGCCGAAGGAATAGGCATTGGACCACATAAATCTGAATGAATGAGTTTAAGTTTTCTATGTGCTCTTGAATGTGAATCATGAAAACACTGTTTGCTATGCTTTCCTAGAATACAAGTATCACATTGCTTAAGTTTCCTAGGAATTGTAGGCAAACCAACAACACCATTTTTCTTCAACAGGTGAAGGCTATCATAGTACAAATTTCCAAATCTAGCATGCCATAATAAAACGATGAAGTGTAGTCCTTCTTCATACTGAGAGTTCTATGAGGAATGTTGTGCATGAGCAGGGGTACCCAATATCTTGAGAAGCCTTTCTTCTTCTATCCCCCTCATGAAAAGTGAGTGGTCAGATGCTTTTCTCACCTCAAGCTTGCCATCAAACATATGAATGGAGTGACCTTGTTGGAAGATGTGGACCAAGGACAACAAGTTTCTCTTCAGTTGTGGGAGATATAGAACATGATGTAGAGGAAAGTCTGGAAGAACATGCAATTTGAACCTGATTGCGCCAAGCCCCGATGGCTTGAGTTTTGATTGGTCTGAAAAGTATACTGCTCCATCAACATTGTCAATAAATTGTTCAAAAAAATCTTTTCTATGAGTCATGTGGCAAGTTGCTCTTGAATCAAGCAACCAATCATTTTTCCAAGAAGCAAGTGAAGCATTAAATAAATCTTCATTTCCTTCGATATTACATTCTGCCACAACATAATGAGCGGATTCAGGTGCTTTACCCTTGTCTGTGTCATTAGTTTTACCTTTCTGTTGGTTCTTTGCTGCTCAATTTTGTCACAAGGTAACTTGCATGTAGAAGCATCATGTGATCCATTTCTTTTGTAGCGTATGCAGTGCAAATCTAACTTTTCTCCTTGAGAGTGTCTACCCCCCCGCCTCTGAAATATCTTCCTCTTCCTCTTCGACCACCTCTTCCTCTAGAAGAATATTGGGCAAGATTATTTTCTTTATGAGCAAGGCATACAACCTCTTCAGAAGATTCAGGGGCTGTCTTCTTTCCAAAAGCTTTCTCTCTTTCAACAAATTTTTTCACAAGAGAGTCAAAGGTAATATCTTTGAGATTTCCATTTGCTTCCAATGAATCAAGATAATTGGAGTAAGTAGGATAAATTTCCTTGAGAAAAGCGATAAGAAGAATATCTAATACAACCTAGTGGCTTTGATATCATGCATTATAGATTTTACTTCGGATGCAAGAGCAAGAGGATCATTATTTTGTAATTCAAGAGTGAAGAGTTTAATCATGAGTTGAACAACTTCAAGTGCAGAATGTGAGTCATAGAGTTCTTTCAGCTTTTGTAAGGCTTCGAAAGTAGTTGAGAATGGCGAAATATGGTGACTCACCTCTTCACTTACAGATGCTGCAATTAATGCATAGGATTTTCTGTTCTTATTTTCCCAAATGGCGAACTCTTTTCTGAGGTAGGTTGTTCTGGCTCTTTGTCTCCATCTCCAACACACACTCCTTTCCACAACTCATTGAAAATGAGGGTGTGTTTTATCATCCGGGACCACTCAGGATAGTTCTCCTTTCCAGTGAGAACTATTCCCACAATAGATATGATTGAATGCATTGTAAAATCTGAGTGCTGTAAAAATACTTCTGCTGATAGAAAAAAATACTTCTACTGAGAGAAAAAATACTTCTGCTGAGAGAAAAAATATGTGCTAAAAAATTTGCGCAGGAGAGGAGGCTCTCATGCATAGGCTCTAGACAGTAATAGTATCGTAGCAGTGCCCAATGAAATGAGATTTAAGGTTTCTATACCCAAACCATCGATTTACCAGATATGCATGGAAGGAAAAAACTAAGTGAAGATAGCTCGAAAGATTAAATGCGTGGGATGGAGACCACTATGGAGATTCACACGACTTGTTTCATGAGCCTGTGAAGCAAGCGAGCTGCAATATTATATGAACAAAGATTTTGTGAGCCAAGACATGTCCTTTGACGGTGAGTTTTCCGCGGGATGGAATTTGGAAATGACGGACTTCTTGTAATCAACACAGAGACTCATTAAGGCTGTATAAGGCTTCGATTTTGTGTTGCAAAATCTGGGTGCAACATACATTTTCTTCACATTTCAACATGGAAAATACTGTATTTTTTGAATCTGCTGTGGAATTTCCAGAATTGTTGTACACTTGTATCATATATTGATGGCAGCAAAGATTTTAACACTGTTGTGGCTTACGGGGAGAATATTTCAATGTGGTTGTATATGAGCTATGCGTGAAGTAAACCGTGGGAGAGTATGAACAACAGAGGCAAGATATTAACTAATTAATGAAGTTTTAACACTCCAGATGCATAAAAGACACAGACGACACCGGAGTTTTAACATACAAGGATGCATCGTGGTCTTAATTCATAAACAACACCAGAGTTTTAACATACAACTCGCACCACAGTCTTAACACAATTCGACTTGAACCAACGTTTTGACCAGCATTACATAACGCAATGCAAAATACCAGAACAAGCACGACACGACGCTGACTGAGAGGAGGAGGATGCCATTGCTAACAGTAACACCGAGTATCAATGACATTAATCAATGGCGACCTTCTCGGAGGCTCCTGAAGGTGGAGCAGCGACAGGAGTAGCGTAGAATAATAACAGAGAATAATAGTGAATCGTAAGGGAATAATGATGCATTCAAGCGAGTGGAAGCATCAGAGCTGCCAGGCTAGCCAGCCTGCATAGGATTCAGAATAACATAGGTAGAATAGGGAGTTACAAAGTAGAGGGAAGCCAAAAATGGTGTTGGCTCTGATACCATGTCAGACCAGGCAGTAACTCCTCAAAATCAATTCATTGTATTCATTCAGGTTGGTCTTTATTATATACATGAGGGAGAGACTATTCATTTCATCTCTTGTTGACTCTTCATATTTTCCATTATTTATTTACATCAGTTACACTTACTCACCCAATCCTGATGTTTAGGTGTCAACAATTTAAAATATCTAAATTTTTATTATGAACTAGTCATTCATCTATATATATATATATATATATATATATATATATATATATATATAAAAACAAAGATTTGTCCAAAAAAAATGGTTTTTCTAGCATGATTTTGATGTAATGGTGGTTTGGTAGAAAATTTTGGAAGTCCATGTCACAACTGTCAAGTTTCAGAATTTTAAGTGTTCTAAGGCTTCTTGAGAGCATTGAATCTATTTACTAGTTTTAAATTTGTTGAAAAATAAAATTCAACAGATTCCAACAAGAAATATAGATCAATTTATTTTATGATTAGTTTGTAATAAGAAATCCTATTATAGAGGAATTGTCTAGCATATCTTATGGATTTTTTTTTTCACATTAAGTTTTCTAAAAAGGACCCTTTCAACTGGTACAAGTGGATGGATATCTCAGATATTAGTGCTAAACAAATCTATATCGCAAGTAATTATTCCATGCCCATCAATTCTACCTTTTATAAGAAAAACAATCTAGATAAAAATTATCCTTACAACTACTTAGAATAAGATATTTCCAATATGAGAAATGACAATCGTCTTTATAGAAGGCTTTAAGCTATTATTTTAAGCCTTTATGGCTATATGAGGACCTTTGGCTAACATATACAAAATACACTCTAAACGCTTGGACTAGAGTTTGTTTGGTATTGAGTTAATGAAACTTTGAATTTCTCCACATATAATAATTTGCAATGATTAATAAAGTGGCTAAAAGCAAACAAGATGACTTGTATTCATGGATTTGGTATGAGCATCATAGATTATGTAATATTTGATACCCATATACAACAATAAATTAAATTTGACCTATTAAATAACCATGAACCTATCTTATCATAAATCTTTAACCACAACTCTAAACTTTTTCATGCACAAAATCCCCAAGCCCCAAGCCCCACAAAAGAGAACTTTCATAACCAAAAGCACTTGAATTTTGATGAAAATAAATATGATAATTTTTTAAGAAGTTAAAAAATGAATTAAATCTCATATCAATTGAGAACAATATTGAAGAACTCTCTCATAATTTTACACCAACCCTTTGTATTTCCATTAAAATGTTCTCTATGGAGGTGTTTTGTAAAAATGAAAAAAAATGATGAACCCTTGGTATAATAAAGATTGTAATATTGCTCGAAAATACATTAGAGATGCTTGTACTCAAATTTAAATTCTGACAAGACCAATATAGACAAAGCCTTAATTAAAAGGAAAAAATGAACAATACAAATAGAAGGTTGGATAAGCTTTTACACTTATTTAAGCTAGATCCTATGATATTTTGAAGGAAAATTTTGATTCATAAAACTAAATAAAACAATATGGTTCCCTTGATGATTGGAATTCCTACCTTATAAATCTTTACAAATCTTTAATGTTGTGGAGACATTCAAATTGTTTCTCTAGAGGTAGAGGTTTTTTGATAAAAGAAATAGAATTTGGGGTTAATAAACATAGAATAAGAAAAAATAAGGGCATCACAGGTTAACAAGAAAAAATATTAAAAGTTGGAGGGCCTTTCTTTATCCCTCAAATCCACAAGCTCTTCAATTTAGTAGTCAAGTAGAGATTCCCTAAACCCTAGGCCCAAAGTCTCAATGTACCTATTTTTTTTAAGTGGATATAAAAACAATTCCTCTAATTATAGGATCATCCTTATTAGCTATCTATCTAGCCAAGCTATATGAAATTATTTTAGAAAAGAAGATCAACATATGACTAAAAAAACCATAGAAAAATAGTTAAAGGCTAGGCCAAATTTAGGAGCTATCATTCAACTATGGACCACCTTGTTATGCTTAGGATAATTTTGGAGGGGTTTGCAAATGATTAAACCAATCTCCCAAGTTTTTTATTGACTTTAAAATGATTTTGATGCAGTGCTTAGGACAAACCTTTGGAATGGGTTAGAAGAGTGAAAATCTCCTTTTGAGTTGAGAGTTGGTGTGGTAAGGCTGTATAAGAATGTTATTTCCAAGTTTAGGAACACTAAGGGATGGTTGGAATTAATTAATTGTAATATAGGAGTTAAGGAAGGTTATCCCCTATCCCTTACCGTTTTTGGCATATGCATTAAATAGTTAGAGGGTTTGTTGGAAGAAGAAAGTTGTGATGACATGATTCTCACTAGTATAGCATTATCCTTCTTCTTTATGCCAATTCTATTTTTACTATGCCAAGAAGTCCCTATGATATTGACAAACAACTAAAACTCAATGATTTATGCTCTATTATAAGCATGCTTGTTAAGAGTGACAAAAAAAAGTTTATGATAATTAAAACCAAAAAGATAACTTACACTAATTTCATGTATGGCAACAACAAGTTGGAGGAAGTGGCTTCATACGAATATTTCAGAAACAATTCTCATCACAAGCTTAACTATAACTATGACATTAAGAAAAGGATATTTGAGGTTGGAAAACTTATTATGGATTTTGAAAAAAATGTAAATTAATATACTTTTGACTATGGGATAAGAAGAAATCAAGTTTGAGACTCTCATCACTCTTGTTATCTTATATAGTAGTGGAGTTTGGGGTTGCAATATATCTAGAGAATCATGGAGAAATGTAAATTAAAACTAAAAGCATTTTATAAGACTACACCCTATCCTATCCTCCACATAGAAGTGAGCATTTTCCTTATGTAGAACATGATTATGAATTATTCACTAATGTATAAAAACAAGACAAACAATGTAGAATATAAGGGACTTCTTAAGATTGCTTCAAACTCCATTGAAAATGACCCATATCTCGGGTACCTGGGGGTAGGGGGGTGTTGGGGTGGTATAAAGATGTGAATTCTTGTCAAAACCATTGGGGAATAAAGGAATATGATACTTTGTAAAATATTCATAATATTAAAAATATTGTTATATCTAAATTTAAGCAGAAATTGTGGTGTGATAAACAATTAGAGGATAAAATATAATAAGATTCTAAACAAGTTGTGTCAACCCAGAATCGAGTAGATCAAAAGTACACTCCAATTTGACTTGCATAAAGAAGAAAATCAACATGTTAAAATATGTACAAACTCTCATGAACTCCACAATGAAGCATTGTGTCAAACAATTACCAAAAAGTCATAGGTCAAAAGAATTTGCCATCTTTACAATAGTAAAAGAGTTGAAAATGAAAAACACTTTTTTTATATAATTTTCCAAGGCACTCATGTTAAATCACAATTTTAAAAATATAAATACAATACCAAACTTCTTTTTAACTCATAAAACATATATATATATATAAATATAAATATAAAAATAAAATTTTAAAAAATAAAATAATATAAATATATTTATTAAAATTCAATAAATGAAATTAAATTTTAATAAATTTAATCACCACAATCATTATTTATAATAATTAGAGAGATTTATTATAAAATAAAAAACATTCGTTAACTCTTAATATTATACATAATTATTAAAAAAAAACATTATAAATCACCAAATACACAATTATTAATAAAATAAAAAATACATTATAAATCGTTAAATACAAAATAATATTGTTATATAAATATTTTTTTCCTAATTAAAGATATTAAAACAAAATAAAAGTATGTTAACGTCTACGTCAATTATTTATAACCATTCAAAATGCTCAGTAATAGTCAATTAAAAAATTCATTAGTATTGTGCACAAAGTGGTGGTTGTCACATTAAAAACACTATTTTAAACGAGATAATCATGCCAACTTATTGGACATGAATGGAAGTCTTTTGTATCATCATGGCACTTGTTTTATATACATATAGGTTTTAATTTAAGTTAATTATTATTATTATTAGAGTAATTATATAGTAAATGTGGTTGATATTGGACATGAATGGAAGTCTTTGTATCATCATGGTACTTGTTATATACATATATATGTTTTGGTTTTTAACTTAAGTTAATTATTATTATTATAGTAATTATATATAGTAAATGTGGTTGATATAAGTAAAAAGTTTATATTACTCACATGCATAATTATATTAGTAAAAATATTGTTATTGAATAAATATGTTATTAATATTGTTAATTAATAAATTAGTTTTTATCATAAACTCAATGGAATAATTCTAAAATCCCAAGGTATTATAACCTAAGTGAATAATATTAAACCCAAAGGATTAATATTATAAACCCAAGGGAATAATAAATCCAAGGGATTAATATAAACAGAAAGGGATTAATACTAAAAACCCAAGGGAATAGTAACATAGGAGATCATAGACTTTGTTATGGAACCAACACAAGAAAAGATAGAAAAGATAGATCAACGCCTTAGAATTCAGCCTCTTCGAGGGGCAACCTCCTTTACATTACATAAATGAACAATTCTTGGATGATACAAATGACAAAACCTCCTTTCTATATATAGGACTAAGGAGTCACAATATAATCCAGCCGACCTAACAATAATAATATAAAGCCACAAAAATAACAATAGAGGGATTCTATGGGGCACAGAAATAACAATATGGGGGAAATAGGGGCACAACAATATAAATAAGGGTATAACTACAATAGTAATGGGGTAATCACTAGTATTATAGGGACCCAACAGACTTCCTAAGCTAGCTTTAAATTCCAGCCAAAACCACCTAAGGCTCAAGCGGGGGTAGTATAAAGACACAAGGGCCGGTTAAACCATTGGAGATCAACGAGAATGATGCATTGCAAAACATTAAAAACATTAAAAATATTGTTACTTCTAAGTTTCAAAGAAAAAAATGGTGTGAGAAAGATTTAGCAGCTAAAATAAAATTAAGTTATTATAAGAAGGTCATCCACACCCACCCCTAGAAGATAAAAAATATCTCTCTGTTTTAACTACTCAAAGAAGAAAATTAAATAGCGAAGATTAGACGAACTCTCATGAGTTCCATAGTGAAACAAGTCGTTGGGTAGTTCCTAAAACACCATGTATGGAAAGGATCTGCCATCTTTGTGAGAATAGGAACATCGAGGATGAAAACCACTTCCTCTTAGAGTGCCCCGCATATAACCACATTAGATCTCAATTTCATAATCTCTCTCGCAATACTGACCTTCCTAGCCTTTCACGATGTCAAAATTATAGTGAGATCGAGAGGCTCTCTCCAAGCTTTTTGAGCATAGTAATAAAATCTTAAATCAAAATAAAAAATTTGTTTCTTTAGGTCCGAGAGACCAAAGTTTGGTCTCAGTGGACATTAACCATCATCATCATTATTAAACCCAAGTGGTAAATATTATAAACCCTAAAATAAACATGGTTGACCATGACTGATTTTCACATTGACAAAATGTTGTGACACGTTGTGTCCATGGTTGACCACAGTTGATTTTCATATTGACAAAATCTTTGTCACAATGCAACATTGGACTATGGTTGACCATGATTGATTTTCATATTGAGACAACCTTTCTCAAAATGCGACGCTGGACAATGGTTGACCATTGTTGATTTTCATATTGAGACAATCTTTGTCACAGTGCAACGTTGGACCATGGTTGACCATGGATGATCATATTATCACAATGTAACATTGAACTAAAAAACAATATTTGTCATAATTTTAATTTCAATTTACGTTAATTATCATTATTTATATAATTTTATTTTTATAAAAATAAAATTATTTATTTTCCTAAAATAAATTATATTTATTATAATTTTTTAAAAACTCTTATTATATAAAAAATATTGAAATACTAAATTGAACAAAGAAACCACATTTTATTAATGCAAAGCTTTTCATGTTTTCCTTTCAACTAATTGTAAGAGGCATAAATTAATCTTTACAGTTGACAACATTACATACTAATAAATTTTTAGGTATAATTTGAGCATTATATTATTATTAATAAAATCTAAAATTTATAATTTAAATTTGAGTTATAATATTTATATTTTTATAAATTTGATAGTGATTCGGAATCCTTCGACTTATAAATAAGAAATATTATACATCAATTTAATATTTAATATTTTTTAAAGTGTAATTTTAAAATTAAATTATTATTATTTTAATTAAAATTATGATTCTGTAATACATAAAAATAATAATTTTCATAATTTGAGTTTTAAATTCAAATCAACAAAGACATTATTTTTGATTCAATCGTTGGATTATAGGTTCACGCTAACATATTATGATGTATATAGTTATTTAAACAATGTTTTTTGTGCTTCAATGTTTAAAGATGGAAGAATACCTTTTTTCTTCTTTTTTTTAAGGAAAAAAACACTAAATATTTTATTTAATTGAAAATACCAGTGAATATATCATTCTAAAGTCCATCATGAGCTCCATAAAAAATACATATAATACTAATAGTTTTATACAAATTCAAAACAAAAATATATTTGTACTCCATAAACTAGCCATGTCCAACCAAAAACATAATAGGTCCACTATATCATAGAATTAATGTCCCAAAGTAAAAAAAACCAAAAACAAAACATGAGTCAAAAAATAGAATCAAACAACACGAAAAGAGTCAAACTAGGGTGATCTCGCCCTCTTCTAGAACTACAACATTCAATTTGAGTCTAAAATGAAAAACACTAGGAGTGCCCCCAAGCCATCCTTGCATAAATCACGACTACACATTGAGATCCCTGTAAATATGCGAGAAGGAGATGCTAAAAAAGAGTTTAATCAACCTCTTTATATGCACCAGCCAGTTTAACAAGGAGGGAGGTGAGAAATTTGATTTTCCTATGACCCCATCGATGATGGACTTTGAGTCTCCATAAACAGAAATACAATCCAACTTTGCCTCCAAGTCATGTATAATGAAACCATAGTGCCAGAGTTTCGACTCTAGAGTTTGATCCCTCCCAGCAAACCAAATATAGATGAAGTTGAGTTTGTGGGCTAAACAACAATGCCAACCCACATCCACATTTGCTAACCTGAGACACACCATCAAAGAAGCCCACTGGGAACTCATTCTAGAATAAATCCACAAAAAACCTTGGTGCCTTCTCATAACTTTTAACCCGAAAAAGAGACTCCATCCAAACTTGAACCTTTGCACATATCCTCTTGATATTCATAGGCCTCCCATAAAAAATAACAACATTCCTTTCCTGCCAAACTTCCAAAAATATGAACAGGGAATATATTTTATCTTTCCATGTTTCTTAAACCACCACTGAAGACACTCATCAAATGAAAGGAAGACTAAAACAAAAAGATTTGAAAACAATCTAGAGCCCTCATCCTCACAACAATAACAAAAATACACTGTAAGAAAATGTGTGAGATATTCTACAAAGACTCCCTATAGAATGGGCACCATCCAAACTCAAAATACCTCTCTTACACATATTGTACCAGGTAAAGATTCAATTTTTCCATGACAAACCAACATAATAATATAATTTTTCCATGAAACATTCCACTTCCCCAACCTTCCTAAACCGACATTTATTTAAACCTTCCTCAACCAACATTTGTTTATTTATTTGTCCCTCTCCAACATTGCATGTACCCCTATTCAAGAAGGTTGAAAAGAGAGTTTTGAGTTGAAGCCATTGTTTTCAATACCGACTTTGCTATTTTTTAAATAATTCATTTTCCCTTTCAATTTCCTCTCTCAATCCACTTTCCTTGCAGAGAGATCAAGTTTTACAATTACAAATGCTATATTAACTAGTCTTATCATCAACATGGTTGATATGCATATTTAATGGGATGTGACTATGAACATTCATTTTTACATATATCATCACGTTTAATCTTTCCCAAAAGTATATTTATTATATTATTATAGTAAAATGATATTGGAACATGGGTCTTGGTTTATGGTAAGCAATTTTTTATTAATTTAATATTGGTTTTTGCATTTCAATTTAGATATCAAATTTTCTCCCCTCGTGTAGGTGTGCATATTGAATTTAACCCTTTTTTAAATGTGAGTTTTATAAAGGTTAAAAAGGAGTTTGCAATGCCTTTGGATATATCTAAAAATTATCATACCAATGAAGGATATCTTTACCAATGCTTGCCTTTCTATAGAACTTGAATTAAGGTCTCCTAAATAGCATGGAATATTTTCAATGGACCTATGAATGGATTACAAGAATACAACTTTAACACAACAATATGTAAAGAAATAGAGTATTTCAAACATTACAATTTATCCTAAGGCTAATTTTCACAATAGAAAAAGGAAACATAACAAACCTTGAGGTTGGAATCATTGACAAAGAACTCCCAAGGCTTTACAAAAATAGGATGTAGTGCACTCTTAAATTTGTGCATTGATAAAGGCCCCAATCCCTGCCTTTATGGACGGAGATGCCAAAATTATATGATCATGGAAACAAAGTGAAGCATTGATATGTAGAGTTTATCAACTAGTAACAATTCAAGGGGATGAAGTAGTTGCATGATATAAATGACTCTAATTTAGAGGACACATTACTTATGGTTAGTGATGATGATTTCAATAATTAGTCTCATTATAACATCCACTATCATTCACATGATCGAAAGAAAAAGAAAGATTTACAAAAGAAAAAAGGGGAAGGTAAATGACATGCAAATGTTCATGATGCAAGAGCATCCAGCTAGGGCACCATGACCAGGTGAAGTCTCTGCCAGGTTGAAAGTTGATTTAGCATTTGATTGTCTTTTATGTTTAACTTATCAGGACATGAGGTAGGATTTTGTTTTGTTTTTCTTTTAATTGCTGTGTTAGTCAAAAGTTATGGGTCGGTTAGGGTTGTTAGTTGTCTGACCTTAATAAACAGCGGGTTAGAAATTGTTTTGTCAACTTAAAGAGGAAAAGACAAAAAATGTCCAAATGAAATCTTGTCAAGTAAAACCGAATCGAGAGCTAGTAGTTACACAACTATATAATTTCTGTTTAACTGAAAGCAATTACAGTTTTCAATTAACTGTAAACAAAAGATGTATAAATGTAGCAATGTAAAACAGGGAAAAGTGTCAACATTTTTTCCAGGATCAAGAAATAAAAAGAGACAGAACGAATTTTTTTCTAACTGTCCATCTGTGTCATTGCCTACATACTGTGCCATTATATTTCATTCATTGAACTGTTGATACAATGCTAGCAGACAGAGGACGACCACTGTAGGTCATGTTTTCTTTTGTCCTCACTGAATAGAAAACAATATCGTAATTCATACATATGTCCATAACCAGAGTGAAGAAAAAATGAATCGAATCCACAGCCATAACAGTAAAGCATGGTGAGACCACTGGGAAGATAATACCGAAAACAGGGTGCCAAAGAAAACAAACCATAGCAAAGGTAATTTCAGACGAATCTTTATATTTTCACAAGCAAACAGAGATCAATAAATTGTGTTCATATTGTTGTTGTTTCAAACCACATAGATATTACATTTGTTCATAAACAAAAACAAGTGCCAGTGTCCACAGAACGGAAGAACCCTAGCCTAGGTTTTGATAATGGGGAACACCCTTAACTCAAACGGACAACCAACCAAAACAAAAATTGAAGCCAGACTTAAGCTTCATTTGTGAAAGTGATTCAAACTGAGCACAACTACAAGACGGCGAGTGACAAACCCTACAGAGACTCAAAGACCCTAACTGTAAATTGACGGACTTAAAGAGCCAGAGCCTACCGGCAGAGGGTTGCCACATTTGGAGACCGAACCATGAGAAATCCGCGTATCCGGGTCAAACCATTGACCTGCACGAACCAAAAAAATTCCATTTAGCATACTTGTACAGTGAGACCTGAACCGAAGCCAAATAGAAGCATAAGGAAAATATAACGTACCTGGGTGTGACCAGACCAAGGAGCTTGCAGAACAGAGCCACCAACAAACCGAAGAAGCCTGAGACAGAAGGAGCAGGGTTGGATAGTGACTGTACCAGAAGAAGGTCAAACCAAATCAAGGAAGGAACTAGTTACCTGGTTTGTGGCCGCAGAAGATCATCATGCTGTCACCTGAGATCATTGGCACCAGAAGTTAATCGATTTACACACCGTAGCAGAGACAAAGGACACTATCAACAACAACAAAAGATAATCATTGGCTGAGAGACCAAATTCCGAAACCAAATAGCAGAAGGACGATAAAACAAGACAAAGAACTCACTGTGTGAAAGGAATTCGAGCGAGCACACCTCTAGAGCCAAGAGAGACTTGTTCCACAGGGAAAAACCACTGACAGCCACGCAAACAAGTTTGGAAGGCCACCGTTCACTTACAGCCATACCCAGAAGAAAAACTAGAGATTGCTATGTGCGCCGGAACGAAAACCATATGTTGTGACAAACAAACCCTTGTAGAGCCGCACAACAGAACAGAGACATTGCGAATGGCCAGGAAGCAAAAGCATTTGGGCAAAGACCAAATGGAGGGAAACCAGACCCGAGGACTGTAGGTGGGAATTTATTAACGCATTAAATTATTCCCAGTTTCCAAACAAAATATCTGTTATCCATAATGCATACAACCACCAAAACAACAAACCAAACACACCACGTCATAAAGCCAAAACAAGTGGAAAGCCAAGGCTACGTGAAGCGTGGGCTGGGTCACATCAGAGTGGTATCAGAGTAGTTGTTTATTTAGTTGGAGGAATGGAGAGAGGAAGGCAGGGTCGTGGCAGAGGTGCACGAAGGTTAGCGGAGGAAGGACAGATAGAGGAGAAGAATTAATTATTGTTGCCCATTGGAGGTAGTAGAGGCAGGGAGAAGAAGAGACCCGGAGATAGGCGATGATAGCGAAGAGGAAACTGAAGTAGTAGTAGATGGACCAGAAGGCGAAAGCCCAAAGGTGAGATTGTTGAGATCTGTTTTAGTGGCAAGTATAAACCCAAGCCAGAACTCCCAACCTATGACGACAGTATGTCTATCAAGGTTTTATTGGATTGGATCAGTGAGATGGATAAGTATTTTGAGTGCGGGAAGTCAGCGAAGACCGCAGAGTTAGGTTCGTTGCGACAAAATTGAAGGGACATGCAACCCCTTGGTGGGATATAGTGTCTAGAACGAGAGGAAAAGATTGAACAATTGCCGATTAAACCTGGTCGAGGATGGTGACCAAGTTAAAGGGTAGATTTCTGCCGAAAGACTATTAGATTGCACTGCACAGATAGGTGCAGAATCTGAAACAAAAAGGATTGACAATAAGGGAGTACACGGAGAGTTCTATCAAGTGAACTTAAGAGCCAGATATACAGAGGATACTACAAAAAGAACAACCAGGTATGTTAATGGGTTAAGGTTAGATATTTTAGATGAAATCAGTATTTTGTCTCTGAAGAACATTGAGGAAGCGTATCAGAGTGCGATGAAAGTTGAAGAGAAAATTACTAGAAGGCAGAATGCTCGAAGAGGATGAGGAGCCGCAAGGGAAAAGGCCAGTCATATGGCAGAGGCTGGACTGCTAGTTGCAATGATGAAGGTAGCAGCTCCAAAGCCTCCAGAACAGCATACAGAGGTGATAGCGAGAGGCGGTAGGTCATAATAGCAAGGCAGGGGAAATGGCCGAGGTAGAGGGGTTGGTTATCATGTTACAGGTGTCATAAATGGGGACATCGATCATTTAATGTCCAGAAGCAGATCAAGCTGGACAGCGGGG